>JARNGD010000156.1:0-79416 GCA_031001845.1 Achaetomiella virescens
CCTGAGACTCGAACGGTCAACTTCTCACGCCCATTGTTCTCCGATCTGCCCAAAGCCACGCACCCACGTACAAGATGTCCGAACACTGGTTGCTACCTCACTGGCAGCCTTTCCCTTGGTGAAGGGACAGCAGCCTGGTTCTTCAACACCAGAGGTCCATCCGCGCCTGCCAACCTGGAAGTGCACGACAGCCGGCGGCTGTGTCCAGCAGGACACCTCGGGGTGCTTGACTGGAACTACCGTTGGTTCCACACTGCCTCCGGCACCTCGTGCACCACTTCAAGCGGCGTGGACTCGAGCCTGTGCCCGGATGCTGCGACCTGGCCAAGAACTGCGTTTCGAAGGGGCAGACTACACCGGCGCCGGCGTTGCTACCTCCGGAGCTCTCTCACGCTGAAGCAGTACGTGAAGGGGAGCAACGGCCAGACCAACCGTCTCTCCTCGTGTCTATCTCTCGGCCCGGATGGCAACTACGTCATGGTCAACACCTCCCAGGAGCTGAGCTTCGATGTCGATCTCTCCACGCTCCCGTGCGGTGAGAACGCCGCCCTGTACCTCTCGGAGATGGACGCAACCGGCGGCAGGAACCAGTACAACACGGGCGGTCCAACTACGGCTCGGGCTACTGCGATGCTCAGTGCCCTGTCCAGACGTGGTACAACGGCACCCTGAACACGAACCGGCAAGGCTCCTGCTGCAACGAGATGGACATCCTCGAGGCCAACTCCAAAGCCAACGCCCTCACGCCCCCCCCTGCGTCGGCAACAACTGCGACAAGAGCGGCTGCGGATTCAACCCCTATGCCCTCGGATACCACAATTACTACGGACCGGGTCTGACCCTCGACACGACCAAGCCGTTCACCATGGTGGGTCCGCTTCATCACCAGAGCACGCACCACGAGCGGCACCCTCAGCAATCACGCGTTACTACGTGCAGAACGGCAAGACGATCCCCTTCGCCTCCCCGGACGACAGCATCACCGCATCCGGCTGCTCGTCGGCGGCATCGTTCGGGGGCTTGGCCGAGATGGGCCGGGCACTCGGGCGCGGCATGGTGCTGACGTTCAGCATCTGGAACGACAACTCGGGCTTCATGACTGGCTCGACAGCGGTAACAACGGGCCCTGCAGCGCCACCGAAGGCAACCCCCCAACATCCTGGCCAACAACCCCGATGCCCACGTTGTCCTGTCCAACATCCGCTGGGGCGATATTGGTTCCACCAATCCCATCGTACCCGGCGGCGGGTCGAGCTCGTCGTCCACGTTGAGGATGTCGACCACCGCCGCTACCAGCACCAAGACCAGCCCGGCTCTGCAGCCCGCACCACCACCCTCTGGCGCAGTCCAGACTCACTGGGGCCAGTGTGGAGGGAACGGGTGGACGGGTCCGACGTCCTGTGAGGCGCCGTATGCGTGCAAGACGCAGAACCCTTGGTACGCCCAGTGCTTGTAAGCGTGTCGACCGTGAGACTGTCTAGAATTTGCATGGGCTCAACGTTGGAAGGGCCCGAGGGATGGAAGCTGAGTTCATTGTACATAGTTAGAGAGTTCATCGAACATACATACTTTAGCTCCTGTCTCGAATGCGATCGAGTTCCGGAGGCCTTCTAGTGGAAGGAGAACTAGCCAGCCAATTGCAGCGCGAGTTCCTGTTTGATGTCTTACCAGCATGTCTCGGGTGGTTGGTGCTCCTTCGCAGGCGGCTGTTCGGCTGTGGATGGCAGAGGTTAGACTCTGCGTTCCGGAATGCTTATTCACACGCTGGAGGATGGACGATGGCATTCCGGGGCAGACACGCTCTATAGCAATCCACGACAAGGAATATTTACCACACAAATGCTGGACGCCCTGAGCCCGTTTGACCCAAAGTCAAACCCGCTCCTCCCGTAGTCCGGCGATACGTTATATACAGCCGCGCCAGATATCCCTTCTGAGTCTCCAGGTACTTGACCTGCCTCAAGTACTGTGCCGTATTCTTGTACGTGTTCTCCTCTGCTGCCCCTTCATGGCCTTTGTCCACAGCACAGTGACCTGGGTGTAGTCGTTCTTCTTGCCCTCGTGCCAGAAGTGCTCTTGTGGCTGACGATGTTGTCGCTGGTAGCGTAGGGCGCCTCGGCGGTGTCCGGGCAGAACCTGTGCGCGAAGGTCTTGGGCACGGACTGCTTGTTGCCGGCGTGGTTGGCGTCGGTACGCACGGGCTTGTCAAAGTTGAGCGTAGGATCTGGCCCGGAAGTGGTACTTCACTTAGACGAACCTGCCGTCCTTGTTCACCTACTTAAAGGTGTGGCAGCCGTAGCCGTGGTTGTTGAAGAACATGAGACCGGTATGGTTGGCCTCTGGCGTGTGGGCCAGGAGGTCATACAGGGCATCAAAGTCCGCCAGGAAGTTTGCTGAGTTGCGGTACTTTGCGAGCAGATGACATCCAGTCCCTGGATCGGGTCGCAGCAGAAAAAAACAGGCTGGCGGGCCGCAGCTCAGTGCCAGGTTTCACGAACTGGTCCAATTTCACTTTACCAAAGGTCACGTTCGAGAACCGGCCAAAGACGGGCGTCTTCTCGCCAACCGTCGATAGGAAGTCGGTCTTTGTTAGGCCGGTCACATCCTTGGTGCACTCAAAGTAGCCAAAAGCGCCAGAGCCGCAGAAATGGACTATACGCTCCAGGGGCTTGGATCAGTTTAAGTGCCGCTGCTTCTGGAAGAGGAACACGTCGCTGGCCACCAGGATGCCGCTGAGAGTCTTGCTGTGTACTGGGTCGGGAAAGGGGATGCCCTCGTTATTGGTGACGTACAAACGTCCTCGCACTTCCCTTCTGGGGAGACTTTTGCGATGATGTAGACGGGCCCTTCCTTGGCGCTCTGCATAACTGGCGCGAGGGTTGCGGTGCTCATCCTGAAGATCAGCGGCGATTGCTGCTACCCGTCGCCAGCAGGGGGTGTTGGCGGAGATCCATCTGGTTGGTGATCATGTTGGCAATCGGAGCGCTCTATCAGGGGACCACGTGTTCTGTCGTTGGATCTAGCTTCTCGCCTCGGCGCCTTTATTTTGGTCCCAGCGCTGATGTTTCTATCCCCTATCTTGGGCATTCTGCCGTAGTATTGTACACGCGTTCTGGTGACTGCCGCGTCCATGACAGTGGTTGAGGTCAACACAGCTTCGGCCTCGACCCAAAGCATACTGTTGCTGATGACGCCGAGCAAAGTGACCTAAGTACACTTGGCTACACTTGGTACGATATGTTGCTCCGGAGTGCAATGTCAGGATTGTCAGTCAGTGGAATCGCGCATTGTGGGGAGATTCGGCACCTTACTGATTTCAGGGGAATGAAATAACCATCTCCGCTCCTTTCGGAACTGAGCCTATGTATTGATTGATCCCACTTTTCCTTTCTCTGTGAGACAACTTCCCTGATTCACCTTGGACGGTCGGGAAAAAGGCAGCTAGAAGGCCATGTTCCATTCGGCCCCTGGAGAATTCGGGTAAATCCGCGCTGTCTGACTTCTCTCAATGCACCGCTCCTTTTTGCCTCCCTTTATCCTCCTCTACCGGGTAACCAGGTACGCCACCCCAGCCGAGATCAATTGGTGTGCGAGGAGAGAATACACAGGCGCTTTCAGCCCTGAACCCGAGTTGTCGGCGCGCCCAGTCTCCGTTGGCCCAAAGTTTTGGGGTGTGATGGTCAAATCCGTGTTGCTACTCCCTGATCTAGGACCAGTGGTTGCCGTCGTCGTCTCCTAATCGTCCTCTTGTCAGCTTTCCATGCACGTTTCCTAAAGTGCCAGATCGACGCCTACCGCCAACTGATTAAAAGTAAACATCGTCTTCGCCACCGGACACATCTGGACCAGATAGTTGTCCTGAATCCGACTAGTATTGACCGGCGTCCCAAGACACCTCGGCTCGTCCGTAAACCAGCACACACTGAGCGTCCGCAGCAGAGGCACTTGGCAAGCACAGCTTGTTAAGATGTTCACATCCGTAGTAGTACCGACCCGCGCGCTGCTGAGACACTCGTCGAGGCTGGTCTGCCCTGCAAAGCACGCGTTGTCATTGTTGCAAACACCCCCAAAGCCCGTGGCTGTGGCGATGCCGGGGGTGGTGATGCTGCCTGTGGTGAGCGCCGAGGCGCACCGTTTCTCCCAGGCCGCAATGAGTTGCTGGAAGCCAGACTTGTACACGTCAGCAGTCATGCCGGCGCAGTTGGCGAGCTCAGCGGGACATCTAGGCAAGTGTCAATAGTGGACTGGCCACAAATAAAATAATTGGCAAGGCTTACTCGTAGAGTGCATTAAGCATCTCCTGGGTGCAATCGCACGGCGTCGGTCTGATGCCAGCATCAGGGCAATTGTCGATGACATCGCAGTAGCGGTGAGGCATGCTCGGGCATTTCGACCAGTCGAGTGCACCCGACTCTCTTGGCAACAGCTTACATGGCGCTCGATTTGCCAAAAGAATGCCGTGTAGAGAGGTTGGAGTCTCATTGTCTGTGGAATAGATCGTGGTTCTTTGCTCACTTAGGGTAAATGTTCCGAGGGATCAAGAAGCGCCGGGTCAGTCTGGGGGCTGAGCGTGGCGGAGATAGGGAGAGAAGAGGAGTTCCAGATTCCTGGTGGATAAACAAGGCGCCCTGAAGCTGAAGTTTCGGAGAAAACCCTCCCAAACGAAGCATCTTGGGCGAATCCCCTCCTGAGCTGAACCGAGCTGAGCCATTGCCTGCCAATCATTGCCCACTGTGCAACGCCACGCGGCAAGTATGGAACAGTTGCCCCGAACCGAATCAAGTCATGCCTCCGCCAAGCATACTCGGCAGACTAAGGCTCCGAGCCCAACCTTGCAGACGAGGTTTGAGGGTACTTGTCTTCGAGATATTCACTCAAGATATTCAGCCAAGAAAGCAAGGCAAAGAGCTGTTTGTACTTCCCAGCTCTCCTCCATGGCTCAAAACAACTGGGAACCCGCCGCCTTGACGGCTCTGCCCGTTAGTCTCGTCCTCGCAGCGCACCTGCTGCTGCTGGCAGCTGTGGTAACGTTGATGGGGTTGACGCACCAACTCAACGGGTTTGTGGAGATCAAAACAAAAGAAGAACCCCTTTCTCAAGTCTGTTGGCCAAGACCTGTCCTTTGTCTGGAGCTCCTTGCCGCCTTTAATCCCCATTCTTCACCCTGGCCCGCAACTGGACAGCAGACGAAGCGGCCTTTCGCGAGCCTTTTGCCGAGCTAGGAAGGACAGACTGCCATGACGATGACACTCGAACCAACACCTCAACCCAGCCCAGCAGCCAACCTACACCTTCCCAACCGTCCACCCAGCCGGAATCCACGACCCCTCCCAGTCAACCGCCCTCTCAGTCTACCGTCCAAACCGCCAACGACACCACGTCCCCGCTCCTCGGCCACCGCACCCCGTCGCCCAACGCGCACCTCACCCTCCTCCTCGACTACCGCGCAACCAACATTACCCTCCGCTGGCTCGCAGCCCTCAGAAACGGCCACCTGCACCTCGCCCTGGCCTCTTTCCTCTCTCTTGTCTTCCTGGTCTTCGTCACGCCCTTCTCGGCCGCGCTAATCAACGACGCGGACGTCAGCTTCAACAGCACCGTACCCATGCGCAGCAGCTTCAGGCTGGTCGAGACATTTCCGTTGATGACAACAGACTGGACCTCGATTCTGGAGGCTGCGATCTCGGAGGACGTGTACAAGGCTGCGAGGACGCCGTGGACGAACGGGACGCATGCATTTCAGCCTTTTGAGCCTGATGTCGAGCTGAAGCGGGGCTCATTGGGGGAAGGCGGGGAGGGGGAGAAGGCGGTGGTGGTGACAGCGCGGTCGAGGGCTTTTGACGTGCGGCTTTCTTGCGTGGCGTTGGAGTTTGCGAGCGGGAATGGCGCCGCCGGCGACGGCTCCGTGACGGCGTCTTTCGAGAGCTACGACAATGAAACGGTCTATGGCGGCCAGGTGACTGTAAAGGCGACTGATAGAGGGTGTTACATTGAGCGGCGGTTCAGCATCAGTGCGACGGCACGGCCGGTTGTCGTGGAGGTGGCTGCGCAGGGAGGGTGTGAGGGGGCGAAAGAGTATCCGACGAGGATCATGTTCTTGACGGGGGAGTATGATCAGACTGCCAGCTCACGGCTGGGAAAGTTGGCTGTCAAGTCTTGCATCCCGGTGTATGAGACAACTGAGGGAGAGCTGACAGTGACGTGGGGAAATGGGACAGGGAATGGGCTTTCGTCGATCGTTCACTTCAAGGCGCTTTCGCGGACCATGCCTGGGAAATTTACATACGGAACTTCGTTTGAGGAGGGGGTTATTGAGGTTAAGGAAGCAGGATATGCAGGGTAACGCTGGCTTCGCCCTCCATGTTTGGCCGGTTGGTGGTGGAGAGGGGCGGCCGAGATACTCGGACGCAACGGCAAGCCTGTGGCAAGCGATGGTGACAAGATTCCTGTGGCCGTGGCGAATCCGGATGTAATTCCAGAGGCCATGCAGCTCGCCCTTGCGTCCACGTATAGGATTTCTGTTGCACGATTGGGTTTCCAACGAAGGGCGCAGATCGAACCAGGTTTTGGTGAGGGGATCGTCCAGACTCCGCAGAAGCGGCTCTTCGTCCGAGACTGGATGGGGGGTTGTGTGATTGCTTTCACGTTACTGTCGGCTGGGAGCACTGTCCTGCTCGTGGTGCATCGCCGAAGACGTCCGTGTCCGCTGACAGAAAAGCCCGAGGGCTTGCTGTCGTACGCATGCCTCTTGCATGGGAGCGATGCTAAGGTTCGGGCGATGCTGGAAGACGCTGTTAGAATCGCGGGTGCTGACGAGAAGCCATCGGACGCTGCAAAGAAGGCTTGGGCTCTGCAAGATGCGCACTTCTATCTCGGGCGGGTGTCAGAAACCAGGATGCCGAGGGCTCTGAGAGCGCAAAATCTACATAAGAGGTGATAGTTTAGAATTTGCGAAAAGAATGGCGTCATCTGAGCGTTGCGCCCAAAGTTCTCAGCTGAAGAACCCATGCTGCGACACCAGTTGCAGCCCCTGTCCACATGGCCAGCGCCTCCATCAACGGGTTCAACGCCCGGAGGGAGAAAAGGGCGCAGACCTGGGACACAGGGTAGAAAACTACCTGCTCGCCCTTCTCCTCGCTCCTCCTGATCTTCTTCGCTAGTTTCCGTGGGTCTCCTAGGATGGCTTGCGGAGTGGTCGCTCCACTGCACATCATTGTCTTCGTCATGGCAGTATCAATGAAACCCGGGGTGACTGTGACAACCTCGACGCCGTACGGGGCTGAAGCCACCTGAAGCGAACGGGCCAAGCTATAGAGGTAGGCTTTTGACGCGGCGTAGAGCGCAAAGCTGGCCGGCGTGAAGAAGGCTGTCGAGGACGAGAGGACGATAACCTTAGGAGCCTGCCCCGTCGCACCGCTTTGCAGCCGCCTCGCTTTCATCAGCTCCCAGGAGCACAGAATGAACTCTTGGCTGGCTGCCACGTTGACCTGTAACATACGAGATGCACTCGTTGCGCCCCAGAACTCCCCATCCTCTTTCGACATCGGCTCCTTCACTACGTCGGGCGCTGATGACGAGTCAAGTGGGGGGATGTGACTGAGGTCTTTCCCCAGCACATCACTTCGATGAGCCGTTACGCCCATGCATAGGATGGACAATTCGATCCCAGTGTACCGTGCATCTATGTCCTGCAGCAGCCGGTAAAGTTTTGCCATGTTGGCTGGATCGAATAAGTCGATTGAATGTACTTCTGTCGTCGCGCCTGCCGCCTTGCACTGCATCGCCACGTGGTTCAGACGAGTCAAATCCCGGGCAATGAGCACAAGATGGGTAGCCGGACGTGCATACTCCATTGCTAGCGCCGCTCCAATGCCCGAGCTAGAGGATGGTCAGTTCTTTACTCTTGTCCGGATGTCTTGCCAGTTGCATAAGCGTACCTGGCACCAGTGACCACCACACACTTTGGCTTGCCATCCCCATGGCTAGGCACATCTCTCGGCCTTCCAATCAATGACCCAATACTCTCACCAACTGTCTTGAATATCCCAACGGGAATGAAGATGGCGACAGAGATGACCAGACTTCCCGCTGCCACAATCAATATTCCGATGTAGACACATTGAGGAGTGCGGTGGGCAGTGAGGGGAGCGACGTCCATGTTCGGAACGGAAAGATGCTGCCAACCTGGAATACGTTGTTCTTTCGGATATCTGGAGCCACAGGAGCCAAGCTCATTGGGAGTCCGTTACTGACGTCGACTTGGGGCTGCATGGTACAGTCGATCACTGGGGCGGTTCTTGGTTGTTGACGGAAGGTAAGGTGCTCTTGGAATCAAGAAAGGACAGGGAAGGTGCAGAGCAGGCATGTAGAATAATTTTACCTACTTTAGGTGCCCCGTAGGCAGACACCTTGGCAGAGAGAAGAATTGCTTGAAAGGTTTGTTTGGGAAAGAGGGAATTACTATGCTGATTCACCACTACCGTGTTTGGTGATTGCCGATTCAGGGAAACCAAGGAGCGATCGATGGTGATGTCTCGAACTTCAACCTCCGTCATTCCAAAGCACAAGTGAAGCCAACGCGTTCATTACACATAAAAGGACGGAGCTCCCTAGACCGGTTCTCGGTTTCGACCATCTCTGACCATTCAAAGTCTTCGGTTTACAAATCTCCAGCTTCCATTGCGCACTGCCCACACCATCTCTCTCCGTCACGTTCCATCTCAACCCTACCCCTCCCTCCCAATGTTCCGCACGCGCATTATCGTCTCTTCAACGCTTAGGGCAGCTCGTCATCAGACATCACCTCTTGCATCCCACCAGTTTGCAGCAAACCGTTTCAACACCGCGGCCATGTCCACCATCTCAGAAGCCATCACCAAGGACCACAGCGAGCTCAAGCAATACTACAACGAGGTCATCGACTCGACCGACCATGACCACCAAGAGCGCTTCGGCAACCAATTTACCTGGGAGCTGGCCCGGCACAGTGTAGCTGAGGAGATACTGGTGTATCCCGCGTTCGAAAAGCACATGGGCGACAAGGGGCACCAGATGGCCGAGTCTGACCGCAGGGACCATCATCGGGTAAGGAGATCGATGTTTGATTACGTGTACCTACTCATTCTGTTTGCTAACACTGCTCAGGTCAAGGAACTCCTCAAGGAATTCCAGAATATGAAGCCACAACAGGCAGAGTACGTGCCCAAGCTGAAGGAGCTGTGGACTGTCCTGTCAGCACACATTGAGGAGAGGAGAAGCATGACCTGCCGGCGCTAGAGACAGCGCTGAAGGCGTCGGCTGGCGAGTCTGAGAGTATGGCTAAGAAGTTTGGTCTCACCAAGGCATTCGTGCCGTCCCGGAGCCACCCCAGCGCGGGAGAGAACCCCTATTTTGAATCGGCAATGGGCATGTTGGCCGCATCGGTTGATCATATTGCGAATATCTTCAGGAAGTTCCCCGAGAAGACGACCAGTCCCAATCCGTCAACCAAGTAAGGTAGTTGTTGGAAGGAATTTGGAAGAGCGCTTCTGGGGATGGAGGCTCATATTGCAACTGTAGTCAATTCATAGACCGCTTTCCGGTCGAGGGAAAATCTATTCCTCATGTGCACACCGCTGTCTATGTCGAGCTCGCGCCGCATCTCAGACCTTCGACTGAGTACATGATACGGAACCGCTCCAACCTGATCAAGACCCCGGCCGCAAGCTTCCGATATTGATGAGCTGGACTGGGCAAATTGGTCGAGCCACGAGCCCTATTTTGCATACAACTTCTTCGAAAACGTTTTTGCGATCGAGGGCAGTTGGTAACTGTTCTGGAGCGTGCTCTGGCGGAGATGCCATGAGCATGACTCTGAGCTCGGTACCATCATCAACTCAACAAACCGGGGGACGACTTCACTGTCAAGAATGGCCGGGGTGCGGTGGATCTCGTTGCCGCTACAGCCAAAGACAACGACAAAATCTACCCCGAGGAACTCCGGGTTACCAACAACGTTACTGACCAAACTATGGAGGTTCCTTTCCAGCCAAATCTGGGCGGCGGGACTTGTGCCGTGGCGGCGTCCTCTACCCCGACCTCGACTCCAGATCTTTGCCAGGTGAAGATCGACTCAGCCGTGGCTACAAGCATGTTCGCCTTATTGACTGACTGCCCGGCTGTGCAACGACGTAGACCCCCTGGCTGGCTGCCCAAAAGACAGCACCACCCAAGTGGCTGGCCGTTGCAGGCATGGCGTGTTTGGCAGATGCATTGGGAGCGTTTGGTTACCTTTCGGCGTGAACATTTACGGAATGTTCATGGTTAATCGTGTAACGTTAATTAAAAATTTTTTTATTCTTCTTATGATGCAGGTACATGTTTCGTAATGGGTGAGAGAAAACAGCTATTATGGCTTTGACATGAACTTACTTCAACTCGTATATGCAGTGCGCTCGGTTGTCTTAGTGCTGTCCTCTCCCATGCGGACGGTTCAGGCTTCCACACACAACGTCCCTTGCCTGCATCCATGCTCCACCTGCATCACACAGCTCCATCACCTGAAGTGATGCATCATGCAACTTGCGGCAGCGAGCACTTCGGAAATGCGTTCTTCTGAACCCCGTTCTCTAAAATACAAGGTATTTCAGCCACCTGGTAGGACGTGCACGGAGTTCACGTTTTGGGATAGTGTGTTGCAGCTAAGTATCTGCCTTTCAGGCATCTAAAACCCCTGCAGTCTAATCCAAGCTGGCCTTAATTACTGAAGCCGGTACGGCTCTTTCTCCATCACGTAGTTGACCACAAGGTTGGGATCGCTCTCAAACCGGGCAATCTGCCGCTTGAGCTCACGATAGCTCTCCTCGAGCAAGTCATAGTCTTCCAGCCAAAGCTGGAACCAGCTCTGCACAAGCTCTGCCCTCGTTTCTGCAGGCACCTCGTTGTAGATAAAGTTCTTGTAACGGAGAAAGCGGCGACGGAGATCCGGAAGCAGCGAGTCCTCGACAAGAGCCTCTCGAAAAGGAGTTTCCGACTCCCATTGGAGCCCGTCGAGGATCTCATCCCCTATTGCTTTGTACTGGCTCAGCAGAGCACCGCGGTACTGGCTTGTAGCGGTGTTAAAGTCTTGATGGATCAACCTCCACCCGAATCCGAGAGAAGCGCGAGTAGAGCGCAAGGTGTGGTTCAGCATTATGGAGAACACCTCGTTGAGCTCTCGAGCAAGCTTGGCAGTATCATTGTAGGTCCTGAGATGGCAGCCGTTGCAGAGTAAGGGCCCCTCGGATTGGCGCTGCAGGAACTCCAAGAATGGCCACAGTCGAAACGCGCCCTCGCGCTGCCACACGCCGCAGCCGTCGCACCGAATCACCGATAGGGTAGAATGAAAGGTCTTCATGTGCTGATAGATCCTCGCTGTCTGTTCAGGGGGGGTTGCCGGAAGGAGACCAGGGAAGTACTTCTCGTGTAGCTCGAGTTTGGCCCATCTTCGGGTCACCTCTTTCCGCCCATCTTGACGGCGGTACAGACACTCGACACACCGGCGCTTGTGGCGCGCTGTGCCGGACAGATGCTTGTTCGCCAGCTGGGCAGCTTCCTCGCGGCGAGACGGCAGCCGAGCAAATGGATGCGCGGTCAGCATCTCAGGTTCGTTGTAATCTTTTGCCATCTGGACCCAATTTTGCCTCTCTTTCCTCTCTTGGAAAGCCCTTTGGTGGATGCGTCTCTGCCTCATATCCGGCTCCAGCGGCTCCCAGTCTGTGAAGGCCATTCTTTTCGCTTGCTCGCTCCCCAGCGGCGGTTTGCGGTAGGGCCGGCGGAGGAGGGCATGGGTGTCGAACATCATGTGTGTCAGCAGCTTCATGCAGCCGCAGCAGGCGTATTTGGCCGTTTTCCACTCGTCGCTCTCCCACGACGGGTTTATCGTCGATTTGTTCTCATCCCATACAGGCACGAGCCCACCATGCTCGGGCTGCAGCTCAAGGGCCAACAGCCGCTGCTCGAAGTCGTGCGGGAGGGGATTGATGAGGGCGCGCCATGATCTCGAAGTTTGCGAGAGGGCGATTAGCGAAATGGGGTCGAGCCAGCAGATGATTTGCTGCAGGACCTCGGGCGGGAGATATGTGTCAGAAAGGTAAAGTGCGGACACACTAGGGATGAGAGTCTCGAATGCAGTCATGATGGAGACCCAGCTGTGATTGAGGTGAATGATGGATCAGTTCACTATGTACTTCGTGATCTCGTGATGTGATCCATTGATGACTCCGATTGCGACAGGAGCCCCCGCAATGTCGAGACCCGGAAATGACGGCCCCTGCCCTGCCAAATTCGCCCGCCAGAATAGCAAGTTCTGTACTTAAGCTGTAATCTTGGTAATGCGAATGTCGCTACCGCTGAAACTGCTGCTGTAAGGAAGGAGGAAAAAGGTGAGGGGAGGCAAAGGGTGGATGGCGTTGTGCGGTGCGGGTCATGTGGATCCAGCTGTGTTGCGTGCTCCTGCGGTCCAGATCTCTTTCTGACCGCCAGTAGTTCCAACAAAACTCTACATTTGTGATTCCCAAATAGTTACAACGTTAATCTCCGCATCACTATCGTGATAACTAGACCACCACAACAATGTCATCACTGACGCACCCCGCCCGCAATAATCTGTCTGACATTATCCGGCAATAACCTACTCCGCATTATCTCCACCGAAAACCTCTCTCTTTCTCTTTGTGTTACCACCCTCCGAGCCCTTCGTTCCTTTCACTCTGGCAAACAGGGCGTCCAGCTTCTGTTGGCCTTTCTCATCCTTCGTCGTCCTAACCTTCTCGCTGGCCACCACTGGCGGCAATCCTTGCACCCGTCGCTTGGCGTCCTCGAGGAGTTGGAATTCGCGTTCTCGCTGAGCTTTTACAGTTGGGACCGACCAGGAATTCGACGAAGCCAATTTGTGCGCGAGTTTGTACTTGGACCCCACCAGTCGTGTTTCGTACGTGTTCGCGTCGATCTTCTTGACATGCTGTCCATCGCGAGAGGCACAAGATTGGCGGTCAGTAGGTCATTTTCCCACCGTTTCAAAAGAAAAAGGATGTTTCCCTCCCGCAAACTCACTTGGTGCGCGACTACCAGCCAGTGGTACTCGGTCCCCACAGGAGCGCCGCTTCCCTTTGGTGCATTTCTTGCCCTGCGTTTTGTAGTCTCAAAGTCGATTTTCCACAGGTCTGGCTCTACCTTGGTTTCCTTCCACTGGCCCTGGTCGTAGTTCCAAGTATGTGACCCGCCGATAGCCATCCCTGAGTAAACTCGGCCGTTGAAGGACTTGAGTGAATTGTATCCTCCCGCGGCGACGTAGCCTGGGCGGCTCCCGGCACTCTGCGCAGCGTTCTGTAATAATGGCGGCTCAGAGAGGTCGTCCCCCAGTTCGTCTGAAACTTCAGCCTCGTCGAGAGGGGGAACGTCTTGAACATCATCCGTATTCATTCTCTCTGGCGTGCGCACATGGTCGGCGCTCTCGTCAGGTGCCAGCGCTTTCCCGACTTCTCCGTTCCCCTTTTCATCGTCAACCACTCGCTCTGGTAGCGGACCCGGAGGTGGATGAACGGTAGATGAGGGAGCAACTTGAACTTCCTTCTTGAGTCGTTTCCGAGGTGGCATTTTGGGATCCGTTTTCATTCCCTGCAATTCTGAGGCTGTTGACAAATTTTTCTTTTTCTTTTTGCCTCGTCGTACATGTACACCTGTGGTTTGTTTCAGGTTGCAGAGACTGCTGACGGACGTCACCAATGACGTACTTATACCGTCATAGGCCCGATTTGTAGCGCTCATTCGAACCGCCTTCCCACAGTGCCCAGCGGTTAGGGTTTAGTTACTGTACGTCTGTCCGGAATACTAGTGATAAACAACCCATCGGTCCGCAGATTCTCATTTGGCGGACAGACTCCAGTCCCGATAACATCAAGATTGCAGATTGGAGAAAAGGGGCATTCTGCCCGGATATACCACCCGCTATATGTGTCAGCCGCCACATCTTACCCAGGTAGTGCCACATCCGCAAGCACCGACATTAGTCACGTCTCAGACAAGCTACCTAAGTAGGGAAGTCCTTTCGTGGATGTTCCAGTCCTGGCTCTCACCCAACACATCAAAATGGGGCCATCTACTCCGGTTTCCGAGCCCAGATAATGTGATGGCGAACCGCTGTCCGGTACTTCTCCATATCAGCATTGAAACGATCAAGTACAGTGTGCCAATCTGCCTCCGACACTCCCAATGTCTTTGGACTGCGCGAGTAACTTGAGGTTAGTAACTGTTTTATAGACATGCCAAGGCAACAGGGTGTCTGGATGGGTACATACCCAACAATCTGGCACATGTTCTGCACCGAGGCACGCATGCTCTTGCGACCGCGCGCATCCAGCTCCTTGTTTTCCTGAAACACTCCAATCACAATATCCATAGTCTGGATGTTCACGTCGACGAACCCCCCTTCCTTCAGTGTCGACAAGATCACATTTTTCGGATTGGGAGACTGCATGCACAAGCCCGCGAGCCGATGCAGGACTGCGAAACCAACGGCGTCAGGCCCCGACACGTTGTCGTCCGCCGCTGGCTCAACCAGCTGAATCCAGCCGCCAGGTTTCACACAGGCCATCAACCGGTTGAGAAACTGTCGGATCGTGGAGGTGGAGAAAACCTGGGAACACGAATCGCTGATGGACGAGATGGAAGTTCTGATTCCATTCGTCGGGGAGGGGTTGGAGAGGTCGCCTGGGACCAGTTTGACGTTCGGGGGGAGCGTGTCGGGCGGCCGATACAATTGGGGTCTTATTCATATCGTGTAAGTTAGCACCGGTTGCTTTCCTTCAAGACTTCCGAGATTGATTGTCCAGAAGACTCACGCGATATCGAAGCCTACCAACTCCGTCTCTGGTGGAAAGAGGCTGCTGACGTCGCAGAGCCAAGTCCCTTGGGAGCGAAACATCGTATGAGCGAGATGGACATGAGTTATCAATACCGATGCTTACCGTCAGCCGTCGCCGAGTCCAAGATCTTTTGGTGCTTCTCGAAGAAGTTGATTGGAGCCTTGATCAAGCCACCAAAGGAGCCCTTGATCCACTCATGCTGGTTCCGCATACGTTCGATCTCCTGATGGCTATGCGGAAGCATATATGCCTCTTCGGACTGCTTCACTTCGTTACTTTGAGCCATGATTTCAGCAGCACGATTCGGATTGAGTGCGCTTCTGGGGAAGATGTGTTTGCTAACGATCGGTAGACAGGCCAAGGCAACGAGGTAATCAAGTAAAAGTTTCAAGATGATTCATCCAAGTTGGGGCCCATCATCATCAAAAATAGTTGAGGGCAGACATACCCATGATAGGCACCGGATGGGCTTCCATGTGTTGCCTCTTGCTCGGCTATGATTGGTTTCACAGGCTCGGTCACCGAGACAAGCGTGGGTGTGCCTCGCGCGGCGATCCAGTACTCCCACGTTCGGGGACAGTGACGGCCTGTTACGGACCGCAAGAGGTAGACGCACAGGATAGACAAATGGGGAGCTAAAAGTCGCCGAAAAGACCAGGGGCATCATCGCTCGAGGCTAGACCTGTTCGGAGATGTCAGTTCAATCGGCTCTTGTCTCCTCTTTGACAATCTCCAAATTACACAATGCTCTCTTCACGCGCCAGAGCAAGCAATGCTTGGTTCCTGGAACAATTCAAGCGGCCGCTGAGCCGGCAAGGATCGAAATCCGCTTCCAACATCGATCTTGCAACCGCCGAGAACTGGCTGGTTCGTCCTGAGATACTGCCGCTCCTCAAGAAGAACGCCCAGTCTGGTCTCACGGCCGACCGTCTGTCATATGCTGGCGGGCTAGGAGGGACTCCAGAGTTACTAACTCAACGCGATTTCTGCATTCTTCAACCGCTTCTTCTCGCCCAAAGTTCCCGTCAAACCGGAACATGTAGTAACAGGCCCAGGATGCAGCGCGATACTCGACACACTGATCCATGACATTTGCGATGACGGCGATGGGCTCCTCGTAGCAGCGCCTATGTGGGGTGTGTATTTGCCGTCCGACGGAAAGTATATGAGGTTAGGGAATCTGATACTTATCGCTTGTGTAGGCAGCTTCGAGATATCCGCAGTATTACGCAACGGGGTCCGGATAATCCCCGTCTACGTGCCCGTGCACCAGACAGATTCCGCCCAAGCAGTTGCGACAGCATATCGGACAGCTGCAACCGAAGCCGCAGCAGGCGGCATTGATGTCAGGGGTCTCCTTTTTTGCAACCCCCACAACCCACACGGTCACATCTGCACCGTCGAGGTACTCGATGCCCTCCTTCAGTTCTGCGAGGAATCCGACATTCATTTTCTGGTGGACGAGATATATGCGCTGTCAACGTTCGGAAGGATCGACGTACAGGCTGACCCAAGCCGACGTGGCGGCAAGGCTTTCGCATCTCCGTCCGCTCGTTTCGTCTCTGTCCTGTCGAGGGACCTGAAAGAACTGGGCGTCAAACAATCCAGGGTCCACGTTTTGTACAGCATTAGCAAGGACCTCGGATGCAGTGGTCTCAGGCTGGTACGCACCTTGGAGCATCCTACTCTTCTCTCTCTACTGTACAAGTCGCTCACTCTTGGACGTGATCGCAGGGCTGCCTCGTCACCCAAGACAACAAAAATCTTCGCATGTCCCAAGCCATCCTCAACAACGCCAAGCTCAGCACCGCCACCGCTGTCATGGCCGCCCCGCTCCTTCACGACATACCCAAACTCACCACGCTCGTGGATCTCAACATCCGCCGCCTACGCCGGGCAGCCCAAATCGCCATTCAATTCGCCGAGTTCCACGGCCTGACCTATTACAAACCCGTGGCAGGTCTCTACATCTGGCTCAGGCTGTCCCACGGCGGCTGCGAGAGCGTAGAGGAGGAGGACATCGTCCGGCGCTGTGCCGAACACAGCGTGCTGATCGGAAGCGGTGCCGACTATGCTACGGACCAGGCTGGCTGGTTCCGGCTCATCTTCGCCCTGCCTGAACACACCTTCTTGGAAGCATTGCGGAGAATCGAGGAGGCTGTGGGGTTTACGGAACGGTTCTGGTTTGAGGATGCACGGGGCACGAAGAGAGGGAAGCAGGTGTTAACTGCTGCACTTTCTGTGTTGGGATGTCGGGGTTTCCGTTGTAGCGGGAGAATGCAGAGAGGGACGTGACGGAGACACTCAACGAGGGCAAAAAATATGTCTATCTCTCAGTATCTATCTTTCCCACTTGTGTGATGAATGATCCGCTTTGTCACTTTGATACCATATCCGCTGAAAAACTGGTTGCTACATACCTACTCAGCCCAACCAGCCTTGTCACAATAATCTCCTCGTATTGTCTTGCTTACCACCTCTCTGCACCATTGGAATCTCCCTACACTCATGGGAACATTACTCAGGCCTATCCCACACCGATCAATTTACAAAGATCCATGTCCGAAGCTCAGGCTGTTGCAACTAGCAAGTATGAGTTCGCGGCTCGGTGGTAGCTGGCTACCCCTGAACACACATCCTCAACCAATTTACACTGTACCACCCAAAGTAACCCCGTTCGGTGGGAGCGGTGTCAACCGCACCCGGCCATCTGGCAAGCCAATCCAGCTCTCAGCCTGGAGTTCGATGTCACCTGTTCCCGCATACTGCACGGCCTCGAGCTGGTAGCGTTTCAGGAGCTCGGCAATAATCACGCGGAGGATTACGTCGGCCACGCTTTTCCCCAGGCACTGTCGGGGCCCAAATCCAAACCGCCACATGTTGTACCGCCGCGCCTGTGTTGTGAAATGGTCAGTCACCGAGGGTATTTCATCAGCGTAAGCGAAAGACACCGTACCTGGTTATCTTTCTTTCCAACGTGCCTGGACGGATCGAACTTGAGCGGGTTTTTCCAGTATGGATTGTCTACGTTGATAGCGTAGGCATCGACAATGACATCTGTCTGAACTTGTGTTAGCCGATGCGCCCATTCTGCTGATTAGAATTAGTTAATAAACCCACATATTTGGGAATCACATATCCATCAACCATCTTGTCAACCGGGGAAGATTCAGGTTCGAGAATGCTGTCTCCGGGTGTGAGTAGCCGTGTTCATCAGAACAAAAGGAAAGGGGAGTTGCGGCATGCTTACGGAGGATTGGATGAAGTCGAGATGTTTCGAGAATACATGCGGCCAGTAACGTGTCATCTCGGCAAAGGTAGTCTTCATATGCTGTATCATGACGTCCAGCAGCTGTTTGCGCATGCAGTTCCCGCCGCAGGTCTTGCTGAACGTCGGTATGCTGGGCAATCCGGAGTACACTCCATGCCACGGCATGTGCTGTAACGTCTAAGTTGGCAAAAAGTGACTCGTCTATAGTTTGCAGAAGCTGCCACGAAGATGGTTAGCGGTTTCATGGTTCCGAATCTCTGAACAGCACCACACCACGACTTGCCTCTTTTATCGATAAATCGCCGTCCTCCACAGCCTTCCACAAGTCGACGATTGCACCATCATTTGGTTTCCTTGTAGAGGCCCCCTGGTAGGCTGACCTTACAAGCGTTTCCCACCGCCGCTGGAAGTCGCGGAGATGTGACATCGCTGAGCCAGGGAGGTACTTGCCAATCGAGTATCTGCTGATGCCACCCATGAAAGTATCTCGGAAAAGAGCCTCCCTCAGCGGACCGAGTGCGGCCAATTCTTTCCTCATCTCGGTCGCGAGCTCGCCAAAGAAGATGCTTGCGACCATGAAGAAGGGACAGTATTTCAAGTCATTGGCCGCGTTGATGATGATGCACTCCTCTTCGCTGTCGTTGAGAGACCGGAGGAAGTCTCCAGCCTCTGTGATAAAAGACCCGATCCTAATGATGGCCGCAGATCGAGTGAAATGGCTTTCGAAAGGGCATCTCACTCTTCGCCATTCCTGCTGGCTAACCAAGCCAACACAGGTACCAAGAAGTTCGCCAAACAGCCATCCCGAGTTGTTGTCCCTGGCTTTGATGTGCATGTGGGAGTCCTTGTAGAATGCTTTTACATGCTCTGGCTTGGTAAGAACACTGCCAAGCCATCAGCGACAGTTCACGTGCTTCACAGTAGCTGTCATGCTCACATCTCGGGCTTGAAACCTGACCAGATGCTGTAGATTGGTCCATACTTGCTTCGCCATTCTCTGGCGGCACGTCTGCCGTCAAAGAACTTCTCGGTCCCTTGCCCATTTGGAAACTTAAAACGGCACACATGGCAGTCCCTTCACATCACAGGCTCACGGATTAGGCCATTGCTACCATATGTTTGGAGGTTGAGTATCTTACCTTGACAATAGGTTGAGGAAAGAGCACCAAGCTGAGCAGTTTGAAAAGAAGAGCAGATAAAAAAGCAACCGGTATGGCCAAGGCGAGTATGGTCTTGTGGCCAGCGGCCTTTTCCAGGACTGTCGCCCAGAGCATTTTCTCCGAGTCACTCGCTCAGGTGACAAAGTGAACATGAAACTTGACGCCTGAATACTGAAGATCGCAGTGAAATGACTGGATAATAGGCACAGCTCTCTGTAACAGCCAATCGGCAACATCCAAAGTGCGGTCTCAGCGGTGTGTCATTCATGGACGCCGGGCTAGTCCCGGAACCTGGCACCTGCTTGTCATCTCTCTCAGCCATACCCACCCATTGCCATAGATCCACCCTCGGTAACCGACTCCTTCCTCTATGCGTACTGACAAATGAGAATTAGGCAAAATAACTACGTCCTAAATTCGGACGAAGCAGCACAGGGGCAGCCGCCTGAGCACTTGAAGCCAGACTCTATGGACGATATCCTTCACATTCAGCCCTTACCCCTTTATTGAGATCTCGAATGTCAGCCTGTCGCACGATGGCTGGTGAACCTAGCATGGACCTGTGCGAGCTGTTTGCTCAGACAGCCGAACAATACCCATACAACCTCGCTGTCGACCACCCAGATGGATGCTTGACGTACCGAGAGCTTGACGAGGCTTCTTCAGTGCTTGCAAGCAATTTGAGGGATCTTGGCGCTGGTGACGGGACTCCTGTACTCCTTGTCACGGCCCATGGGACCTTCAATGTCGTCGCCATCCTTGCAATCCTCAAGGCGGGAGGCTTCTTTGTTCCCATCGACCGCAGCACATGGTCACCCGAATGCCATCAAATACGTCTTCGACACGGTTGACAGCCAGGTCGCTGTCAACACCACACCCGAGCCATTTGCCTCGCCAGGCGAACGGTTTCTGCCATGTGCTGCATATCACTCAGCTTCGGCAGGCGCATGTTCGATCCGATGGACTTCAGCCGCTTCTCCGGTCAACAGAGCCAGACCGAACTGCGTGTACCATTTTCACCAGTGGTAGCACTGGACGAGCAAAGGTGTCATGATCTCGCACCGATCTCTCGCCTTGTACTCAAAGCTGAGCCCGGCCAAACTTGGACATTCAGCCGGGAGATAGACTGCTACATCTCCTGTCGGTGGCTTTCGATGGTACGTTAGTCATTATACCATGCACTTACCATGGCAGAACCTGTAATAACATGATGCTTGTTCTCTTAGCTTGCGCGTGCTTGCTCTTCTCAGCCTTACTCAACGGCGGCACGGTTGTGCCCGCAGAAGCAGACGAGGTCTACGACAGAAGCTCATCTTGCACCGTCATGGCGTCCACCCCATCACTCTTGAGCCATCTGCCCCGGCCCGCAGCAGGTGAAGACAACATGATGTATGCCAAGATGCATACAATCCTGCTTGGCGGAGAGACGCCCACCTCGGAACTGCTCGAGTCGTGGATCGAAGCCGGCGTGCGTGTTCTCGCTGCATATGGCGCGACTGAGACGACATCAATGGGTTGCATACGCGAGGTCGAGCGGGATGTGTTGACTGGTGGATTGAGCTCGCCCTGGTTGGAAACCCATGGCATTAAGCCAGGTCTGGCTGCTGGACGGTGACCTCGGGATAGTTGAAGACGACCTTATTGAGGGAGAGATTGTTATCGGAGGGGAGGGGGTGGCTCAGGGGTATTACAAAGATGAGGCAAGAACAACCAATGCCTTCATCTGGTGGAATGGGCGGCGGGTCTACAGAACTGGTGACTACGGACGTTGGGTGCGGACACGAGGCGACGGTCATGAGCGGGTCCTCGAGTTCCGGGTCGCAAGGACCGAACGGTCAAGAACAGAGGCTTCCTGGTAAATCTTGACCGGGACGTGGAAGACGGACTCTATCATGCCGGAGCGTCACTTGGGGTTAAGCCGTTCGTGCGGCAATGACAGAGAATGGCATCGTGGCTGTCGTCAGCCCGTCGTGCGTGGACACGACGGCGTTACTCGTCCAGGCAAGACTCAGCATGAGCGCTTACTGCATACCGTACCGCGTCGAAGCTGTGGACAATTTCCCCCTTTCGCCGAACGGAAAGGCACAGCTCAGGAACATCCTGGACATTATTGTGGCCGTGGACGAGGCCAGGGAGGGTGAGAGAACTGCTTCATCCGCCCTGGAGACGGAAACAGCAGCCGACACAGAAGTGGCAAATGAAGAGACAGAAGAAAAGTTGGTAAGCTTCTGCTGGCGGCCACCGAGGTCCTCCGACAGCCTGGAGAGAAGCCCAGGAGAATCCGAGGAGAAGACAGATTTCTCGATGTTGGGGGATCCTCTCTCCTGGCGCTCAAGCTTGTTTCCGCCCTTCGCCGGGTGAATTTGAGCGTTTCCCCCCGGGACTTCCTGGCATGCCGAAAGTTCTCCGAGATTGCCCAGATTGCTTCAACAACATCTCCTTCTCCTCTTACTCCAGAAAACCCAGCGACTGTCTCTGGGGTCGAGCGAATGCTTGCCGATCTTTGCAGAGAGGCTCGACGAGCGCTCCGGTTGGGCGCCGACGAGGACATTGACGCGGGGCCTCTAACGAGTCTGCAGCTGGAGCTGGCAATACCCACATTAGCTGACGCGTCCAAGAACGTCAACCAGGTCAAGCTGGCGTACAAGGGCGTGTATGCTAGCATGATGGAGAGAGCGTGGCGTGCCGCATGGCGGACTGAGCCTGTCTTTAGGACTGAGATCTGCTTGGCCGATAGGATGTGGCGCACAAGTGGTTTTACAAGAGGGCCTCTGGAAGAAAGACTCCCAAGCTTGAAGTGTACACACTTTCCAGGACTATGAGGAGGCTGTCAGCGAGTCGAGTATGGCCGTTGGTCTGGGTTCTAGACTCGACTTTTTGGCCTATCGACCGTCCTGTGGCGCATCTGAGACAGAAAAGGACGCTGAAGATGAACTCACCATCATCCTCACGGTCCATCATAGTCTCGTGGATGGTTGCTCGTTGCGATTGCTGCTGGACAGGGTCGAGCGAAACGCCCACGGATGGTCACTTGCTCCCAGCCCTTCACCAGTGAAGGCCAATGTCGGCCTCATCAACACGCAGCGGTCTCGAGATGCGGAAGTAAGAGCGTTCTTTGCCAGTTATCTGAAGGACATTGCCCCAGTTCCCAACCAGAACAGGACGGCGGCTGGTACACGGCATCACCGCACCACGAAGACTGCGTTGTTTGAGACCTCGGCCGGCATCGACGAGGTGACAGCCTTCGCGGCCAAACATTGCGTATCCGCGGCATGCATTTACTACACCGCATGGGCAATGACCATCAGTGTTCTCGAGAGGAGCGCAAATGTCGTCGTCGGAGCCGTCTTCTCGAACCGAGCATTCCTGCCATCCGAGCACGAGGAGGCGGTTGGGCTGTACATGTCGACGCTTCCTCTCGTGTTCCGGTTTGGCGATGCAGACGAAAGTGTGGTGGCTAGACTGCAGCGAACAATGAATGACCTGGCAACGGTGGGAGAGTATGCCTGGGCAAGGTCAGACCAAGTCGGCCTCGGCCGCCGCTTGCGCAACCTCCTGGCCATGCAACTGCCGCTGCCCGACGAACATTCGCGTCCACCAGCCGTTCGGGCAGAATCTCTTGAGAACAGCGACTTCCCGCTAAGCATGCTTGTTGAGGCAAACGGCGGCCTCCGCGTCCTGTACCATGACAGCGATTTCGACAGCAAAACCATACGCCGCGCAGGCGAGCACTTCAAACACGCGCTATCGTGTCTGCTACGAGAACAAAGGGTGGAGGATTGCATGAGGATTGGCCGACTACAAGAGGCTCTGTTTGACCAGGCAGACCGCGTGCGCATAAAACCCGTCGAGGGGTTGACTGTGAAGAAAGCGCTGGAGGAAGCAATGGGTCGGTTTTCGGAACTGACCGCACTCGAGGACTGCTCTGGAACAACAGTACTGAGCTACGGCGAGCTTGACAGGTTGACAAACGTCATTGCCAATCACGTCAATCAGACTCTCATACAACGTGGTGATGCCGAGGACACCACCAGAACCGTCGCGGTGTATGGCGACGGCACGGTCGGTTGGGTCCTGGCTCTGCTGGGTATTCTCAGGGCCGGTCGCACTTTTGTGCCCCTGGACCCCAAATGGTCCGCCGACCGAAGAGCCGCAGTATGTGAACAGAGCGGAGCGACTGTGCTCATGCTCGTGCCCAGCACGTCGCAAGCATGGGAAGTGCCGGCCATGCCAGGGATGACGGTCTTTGGCTGTGGACAACATTCTCAGCAGCAGCGCCGAACTCAGGAATACCGCGGTACTGCTTGACGATTGGTCGTCCCCTGATGCTGACTTGGTCGTTGTCTTCACCTCTGGCACGACGGGCACCCCTAAAGGCGTGCCAATATCGAACCGCGGGTTCCTGGCATTGCAGAGCAACCCAGAAGCGACCATGTTTGCGGCCCCGGGTCGACGCATTGCCCAGTTCATGTCACCGGCATTTGATTACTGCAACGTCGAGATCTTCTCTGCGCTACTGCATGGAGCCACGCTGGTCCTTCGCGATCCCCAGGACCCGCTCGCCCATCTTGCCAGGGCTAACACCGCGACAATCACCCTTCGGTGCTGGCAATCTTGGACTTGAACCGATTCCCTAGCCTAGAGACGGTGAGTTCTCTCCTCGATCCATCATCATCACTCCCCTTCGGCCCTCAGGACATGTTGGCTAACGGTTCTGTATTGAGCCAGATCTACGCCACGGCGAGGCAGTGACAACCGGTCTTGTGAACCGGTTCGCCACACGAACGCTCTTTTACAACGCATACGGACCCGCAGAATGCAGCATCTGCACCTCTTTCACTCGAATGATACTTGGAGACACCGTCACGATCGGGACAGCGATTGACACGGCTCGCATGTACGTCCTTGATGAAGAACAGCGTCCCTCGCCAGACGGAACCCGAGGGGAGATCTACCTTGCTGGCGTTCAAGTTCTCCGAAGCTACGTCAACTCATCAAAGCAGACGGCGGAGCGCATTCTCCCTGACCCTTGGCACGACGGCGAGCGCATGTACCGGACCGGTGACTACGGCATGCGAGGCCGTGATGGCCGGATTGTCTACCTGGGACGGGTAGATCGCCAGGTCAAGATCCGCGGCTTCCGTGTCGAGCTCTCCGGAGTGGAGCAGGCCATGCTGTCCGGGCCCGCCGAGGAAGGCATCTCTCAGTGCGTCGCCATAGCTATCCATGACACTCTTGTTGCATTTGTTACGTTCGACGATAATAATCCTGGACGAGAGGAAGAGCGTATCGCTCGTATTCGCAACAGGCTCTCCGAGACGTTGCTCCCTTCCTGGGTACCGCAGGTCATCCTCCCTATGGCAGAATTTCCCAGAAGTGTCAATGGCAAGGCCGATACCCGGCTCTGGAGGCTGCCTACGCTAGCAAAGTGGCTTCACATCAGTCATCCGGTTTGCCAATCACCTCTGCGGCGCACAAAAGGAACAGCAGCACCAGCAGCACCAGGAGTAACATGAGCAGTACCAGGAGTAACATCAGCACTACCAGCATCAGCAGCACCAACAGTAACGGCAGAAGCTACATTCAAGACGAGCTAGCCGCGGAATGGCGACGGCTCCTTCAGCTGGAACAGGATACGCACATCCAGGACTCTGATGACTTCATCTGCCTCGGAGGTCATTCCGTGCTGACTATGTTACTTGCAACACGGCTGGCTGCAACATTTGGAGTCGACATCCCACTTCGCCAACTTTTGCCGACTCCTTCGTTCCACGGTCAAGTGGACTTGATTCGACGCCTCCTTTCACGGCCGGAAAAGGACGAAGTCAACAATGGGCAAGTGGAAGTGTCGACTAAGCTATCTCAACATGACACTTTGTCCACAGAGGATCTGACAGAGCTTGAGAACCAGGTATGGTTCCAGTACCAGGTCGCCACCAATCCTGCCGCATTCAACATTGCCACGGTTGTGGACCTCCAAGGCGCAGTCGACCTTGGCAGATTGGTGGATTCTCTCAACTCGGCCCTCGCGTCTGACCCAGTCTTGCGCTCCAACTTCTCTGAAGGACCCTGCGGCCCACGGAGAACACTTCGTGAGTCCGCTCCCACAGTCAGACAAGTTACTCAGCTCGATATGGACACAGAGGTCAGACGTCCGTTCAACCTTCAGAACGATGAGCTTATCCGCGTCCACCGGTGGCGCCTCGGGAGACCACAGACGAGGTATCGCTCGTTCAGCTGGTCATCGTCACGACTCATGTGATCGCCGACATGGGAACCCTCCAGAACCTGCTTCAGCTTACCTCCATGGAGTACGCTGGGAGTTCCACTGCCCAGACTGCAAACCACCAACGGCCAATCCATCTGGACTCGGACCGATGGACCAAAGGTCCATCACTCGAGTCGCAAGCGTTCTGGAAAGAGTACCTGAACGGACACGGCTACCAGGCTCGCAAGCCACGTCTCCTCCCACCCTTCTTCTTCTCTACTGGCAACTTTCCAAGGAATTTCCAGGAGCTTCGAATTCAGCGGCACCTTGGTCGCTTCACTAAACGCGCTGATCCGAAGACTGGGCGTCACACACCATCAACTGGCGCTGGCGACTGCCGCTCTCACGCTACAGTGGCTTTCACAAAAACGGGGGAGCGAGCAGAACGACATCATCCTGGGTGCTCCCAACTCTGGTCGGTCCTCACCAGCCGAGCGTCAGGCCCTCGGCCAGTTCCTTGACCGGCTTCCCGTCCGGGTGAAGCTGCACGCGGATAACGACACCACAACCACTACCACCACAATCCTAACTCGCGTCCGCGAATCAGCCCGCGCCGCCCTCGCCAACGCCATCCCCTTCAGCGCCATCCTCTCGGCGCTCGACTACCCGCACGGCGCGCTCCACCACCCGCTGTTCGAGTGCATGGTCACCTTCCACACCCGCAGCGCCGGGCTTGCGCACTGGCTGCAGCTGCCCACCCCTACACCGGGCGGCGGCGGCGGTGTTTCTGCGACGTCAAAGCCGCTGTTTGTACCCGTGGCCAAGTTCCCGCTTATGCTGGAGTGGTTCGAGCTGGACGCTGACGCGGGCAACGATGGCAATCACTGGCTGCTGCACGTAGAGCTTCAAAGGTTGGGAACGGAGACCGATACGCAGTACGTCATGGACGCGGTGAGGGACGGGCTGGAGGTCGTTCTTCCGTGCGGTGGCTGATGAGTGCTCGCTCATGGAACTTGGCGCGCGGTTGGACGAGCTGCAGCTCCCGGCCTTGTCTGGGGCGGTCAACGGCGAGCAGGGCGCACCTGACGATGAAGGTGTGTCTCTTTGCGGTTCGGACTCTAGTCACTATCCGTCGCCTGTGGAAGAGCTCGCCTCTAAAATTCGAGACGAGATGGTTCGCTGCCTGGGAGATACAAGCACGGGTACCAACATCGAGAACCTCACCCGGAAGTTCCAGATATCTCTTGGTGTGTCTTTCTTCGAGGTCGGGGCGGATTCTGCTGCAGCACTTACGCTCCGCCACCGACTGAGAGAGAATTTGGGCCTTGATGTATCTGTGCGAGATGTGTTTATCGCCCAGAGCCCCCTGCAGCTTGCGCAGCACGTCTTTCATTAATTAGCCCATAGTTTACTGTCGCACTGTCATGTTTCTTTCTTTTCCTTTGATTCTCTATTTTGATTTTCAGTTGCCCCTGCTGTTTCAAGGAGGAGGACATAACGTTAACCTGAAGATGGGAAGAAGGGAACCATGAACAAATGTGCTGGTATCGCGCCACTACGTAGCTGGATAGAGGCAACCCAACCCCAGCACAGTTTGCCAGATGCTGTTAGTTTACATTTACATTCAATGACAACATTACTGACAAGTCCAACCATCCATACTTGAGATTGTCTGAGATGACCCAGTTCCTAATCAACAGCCGTTGCCATCTTGACAGCTCCTCGTGGCACGCATCGGATCTCTATATCTTTTACAGTTCTAAGAAACTATCTATGTAGGTAGGTAGGCTTCGCCGGTTGCAGCACGGGTTTTAACCCAGATTAAACCACGGGGCCTTTTGGCACACGGGGTACCCTAAGTTTTCTTCCTTTTGTTGATATAAAATTTCACTTTCGGCAACAATTGCGCATATAGAGCTGAGCAGTTTCCCCAGCTCTGCGCCTCTGCGAGCCAGCGAATGTCAAAAACTGGGAAAATCACATCCACGGTGGCAAGGAGTTCACCTCAACTCCACGTATCTCGGCGGACAGCAAGACTGGTGGGGTCCTGACGAAGCTCGCCCCAACCAGGCGATTGACAATGCCTTCAATCTTGATCACCGAGCTCGGTTCCCGGCCTGTGGCGGCTCCGCCTTTTTTCTGGTATCGGAAACCGAACTGGTGTAACCCGAGCTTGGTGACCCCCTTGCTGCAACGCCAGCAATTCCTTGATACTATGAGAGAAGTAGACATGTGTGGCCAAACTGGTGACGTCTGCGACGTGGCTGTTACCTATGAGGGAGTTGATACTGGTATGAAGGTGCGGAAGCAATGCCGAGAAAGGAGAGGATGATGTGGTCCCCTCTGCTCACATTGAAAACTGGCAGGATTGGCCTATGAGCGTGGTTATTCGGGGAGGGTACCCGTTTAGATGTTAATAACCAATGTAATAACTGGATGTGCTTACCAGTCCTGTCCCTCAGTTTCAAATCTGACCACGCCCGTGCATTTCTTAATGTTAGCATTATACTATTTTAACGGCGATAGGAGACAAGCGAAGTTTGCCGACTCACCGAGCAAATTGGGGAAAATGGCTCCAGAGAAGAGGCTTCCGCTGTGGAAAGTCAGGGCACATGATGTCGACAAGCCATTGTGGTACCTTGGATATGGCTCGAACATGAGGTCCACCTCGATGACAGACCGGAAAGTCACTCCCCTGGCCACCAAGGTTGTTTACCGTTCCAACACACTACGTCACGTTTGACGTGTTCGGAATCCCCTACTCGGAGCCTTGCTATGCCAGCATTGAGCAATTTCCCGATGGCGAGTCTGGACAACTTCACCTCGTCCACAATGGCAACCCCGCCGTGAAGGTCCCGCCACTCTGCGGCGTTGCCCATCACCTGACTGCCTCCGACTTTCACCGTCTGCTTGTCACCGAAGGTAGCGGTGTTGTGTATGACGTTGTCGAGGTGCAGGCTTATGAGCTGGACGATCGGAGGATCGCCAAGGGCCAACCTTTCACGGCATATGCGTTGAAGGCGAAATGGCCGCAGCGGCCGAGCGGCATACCTAGTGCTCGATACATGGTAGGTTTCCACCGCCGCCCAAAGATTCTTATCCTGTGCGAGACTAAGTAATGCAACAGAAGCTATTCATGGAGGGGGCAAGAGAGAACAACCTCCCCACAGACTACATCGCTTACCTGGAGAACTTTCCCAGCTATCGCAAGCTCGAAGGACCCAGTAGGACGTATGGGCAGCTTGTTTTTGATTGGAGTTGGAGACCATTCCTGAAGAGAATCGTTCGCCTCACGACATGGAGGGTCGATGAAGACGGGAACTGTTCGGTTTTGCTGGCGCTCATGATTGTCCGCCTGTACCAGACAATGTGGGCTTATCACGATTTTGTCCACAGGCGTGTCTTTGGAGAAGGAGATGGTGGCAAGCTTTACTGGGTGAGGGGATGAGATTACACTCTGTTTGTCCACTTGGTATTCATAATGCCAATCTTGTGAGGAAATTAAACTGCCATGCTCAGGTGTCTTCAACCAGCCGGTTTACTCAAAAATCCCTCGTACTTTCTTCACCTCATTGCGTATCTTATCGTCCCACACGGACTCAATGACGTCTTGCATCATCTCCTCGTTGTCCGCCTTCATCCTACCTAGCCGACACCTTGTCCACCTCATCGAGGACCCGTAGCATGTTGAGACCTGCAAGATTCCGGACGGACTCTTCCGGCACTCCCCGTCTGAGCAACTCGGCAATGAGCAGCGGAAACTTGGAGACATCCTCGAGGCCGTCAGGCCCCTGCATCATGCCATCGAAGTCAGAGCCGATGCCGACGTGCTCGTAGCCAATACGTTCGCCCACATGCAGGATGTGGTCTGCGACTCTCTCGAGCGTTGGTCGATCTTGGTCCGTAAGCTTGCGCAGGAACGAGACCATGAATAGACCGCCGTTGGTCTTTAGCATGTCCAAGACCTCGTCTGGACTGTTGCGCGGGTGCTTGGTTACGGCGGAGCTTTGTTGATCCTCACATTTCAGCTACTCTTTTCCCATTATCTTTCAGTTGAGTGTATGACTAACTTACCAAGAAGAGTGAGAGAAGATAACTGGAGCCTTAGAACAGCCTAGAACCTGCTTCTGAGTGTCAATTGAAGTATGTGAAATATCCACGATCCTTGTCGAGTCAGCTAGTAATTCAACGTGGTCAGTTCACTCTTTGTCTGCGCACTCACATTCCGATACGATTCATCTCCTTCACCATGGCGACACCTTCCTCGGATAGTCCATGATGAAAGGGCTCGGAAGCGTTCTGAAAGAGAACAACCTTAATTAGCAAGTTGAACGTTCAAGAAATCCTTGACAAGTAGGTGTATTACAGTCGCATCAGCAAAGAGATTGTTGCTATCATGGGTCAAGGTGATGTAGCGGACGCCCAGCCTCGCAAACATCCGCAACACACTTGCGCTGTTCGCGATCTGGTGCAGGCCCTCGACTCCGATCAAGCTTGCCACCTTCCCAGTCCTGAATGCATCCCAAACCTCGGCCGACGTACGAGCGAGGCAAAGGTCACGGGAGTACCGCTCCGCAAGGGTTGTATGATATCGATCTGCTGGAGCGTGGCACGCAGACTCTCGTAGTGGCGGTCGGTTGAGAAGTCGTTGCTGGCATTGGCCTCGGGGCACGGCACATAGGCGCTCCAGAAGACACCGCCGACCCGGCCTTTGCGCAGCCGCGTGATGTCGGTGTGGGCGATAGGCATGTCCTGAGCGTCCACCTGCGCATCGCCGGCCCGGCCCAGATACCATCCGCGAATCATGTACGGGAAGTCATTATGCCCGTCTATACTGCCGGGTCAGTGGGAGGAACCAAAAAAGCTTTGGGAAAGCTCTTGCCTATCAGCGGTACTTCCGCCAAGAGCTTCTCGGCTCGGCTCACGTCGTCGCTCATGTTCTTCATACTTGCCATTGCATGCAAAGAGTGTTCAGCCTTCCCTAGCTTAGGAGCTAAACGAAAAGGGGTGCTGGCGAGTCTTCGCGGATGTGGTAGTATCCAAGGGAACAACGGCACTCAGTAGCAGCTGAAACTTGCCCTTCATGGATGAGGCTCTCAGTGAAAGTTTAAGAGATTATTTAGCTCTTTTCTCGGGTTCCGGGTACTGAATGACTGAGCTCACTGCATTCTCGAAGCATTGATTGCACGCCGCATCCCGGAATTGTTGAATGATGTGCCCGTGCTTCTAGCAACATTTGATAGATTCGTTATAAGTATGCTACGTATCAGACAGGAGAGCCATTTCACATGTCCAAGTCTTGGAAATGCTGTCATTTCATCTATCACGACGCCTCCTGACAAGCACATTATCTAGGTAGATTCACTCTCCGATGACCGCCTCCTTTCGTGAGTCCATCTCTGCGTAAGCCTTGGCCACGCCGGGAATTTGCGCAAATCTGTCGCTCCACGCCTTCAAGGCCGGAAAATCGTTCTTGTCAAGGCCCATGCGAGCCATGGTAGGATCGTCGGCAAACGGGTAGATGGAGATATCCGCGATGGTCGGTCGATCGTTGAGGCCGATCCACTGCTGGCCGGGCTGGGAGAGATGCTTGTCGAGAATGCCAAATTGGACTTTTAGATCATTGAGCATCCTACAAGTGCCATTGTCAACAAATTTCCACGTGTCCATTGGAAACATCTCAGATACGTGAGACATCTTACTTCTCTTGAGCCTTGGGGTTCTGATCCTCGGGCTTGCGGATAGCATACCACACCCAATACTTGGCGGTGGGTCTGCAAGTTTGATGTTACTTGTCAGCCGTGATCTTATGACATTGAGGCGTCTAGCAACTGGCGGTGAGGACAAACCCAAGAGATGCGGTCTCAAACGTGAGCCAATTACCAATCTCCAGCTCCTCGGCTGGACTCGCCCCGATCCACGCCCTTGTTTTGTCGTATTTGTTGCCCAGGTACTGGAGGATCATGGAGCTGTCCCACGAGATGACGCGTTTGCCGTCCTCGGCATCGATCAAAGCCGGAACATATCGCTGCGGATGGATCTTGGTATACCAATCAGTCCTGGTGGCAGGTCCATCCAAGCACAGGGTGTCGTAGTCGACTTTGAGACACTCGAGCAAAATGACGGGTTTGATCCAGTTCTGGTAGCGTCCCTCGACGACGAAGACCAAGGGCTTGTCTGGTACGTCCGTATCGAGAGACCTGGCTGAGAATTTGTTAATTGGCATCCTGGAAGCGGTTGTTGGATCATCAATGGCATGCGAAACCACCTGCAATCAACTGGCATCTTTCTTGTGGTGCCTTTAACCATGTGATGCTCTCTCTTTCTCTCGGCTACCTAGGCAGTACGGGCATCCTGCAAAAGCGTCCATCATGCACATCGGGGACTTAGACGTTCGTGAAAGTTTCGCCTATGGCTGATCGTATTAGCCTTTCGGTTACCGATGCCCAAACACGTGAACAGGCTCACGATCCACAATGATCCCACACAAAGTTAATGTGTGGTAGCCCGGAATAGCTCCGCGGATATTATCACGATGCAATGTCACCCCATCCGTAAGTCCCGCGTGCTCACCGGCTGCCAGGTACATACAAACATACATGCTGCCCATCGCATCATGGCTGAGCCGAGTAAAGGCCGCCAAACTGCAACAAGCCAATTAACTTAGCCAGTCTGTCGCAGCAGTGGCCAATGATGGCATCGACCGGCTCCTTGCCGACTTCGACGAGCTCCATCGACTCATCCACAGCCGTCTTCCACTCCTGCATCTGCACGTTCAGATCCAAGCATGCATCCACGAGCACCACCTCAACCAGCATCCGCGCCTCTGCGACGTGGATCGGAAGCCTGCCAAGCTTCATCTCGCACGGCACCGACTGCGCAGCCAAGGGAGGCGCCGGCCCACCCGGCCCGCTCGGCCCGCCGCTTTCCGCTGAGTGATGTGTGTTGGCGGAACCCGGGAGGCCCCGGTCCGCAGCGGCAGCATTCAGGTGGGCAGCTTCATAGAAGCTGATCAAGCGGGGTATGATCTGGGCCAGCATGTTTGCCATGCGCTTTGAGGCCACACATCTTTCGCACTTCAGAGTTTTTTGGAGGTGACCTCTCAGCTCGGCGCCGATTCGAAGGACACTGTCGAAGGAGAGTATGCTTTGACTCAGGCACGCCGCGATGCGTTGTAGGGCGCCGAAGGGGCAGTTGCACTGGCTCCGTTGCATCGGAAAAAAAAAAAACAGCGGCGGCGTGTAGGTGTATGCCTCGATGTCGTGATTTGCTGGAAAGCTGTTGTCCTTCACTAACACCCAACGCCTCTACCAGCCTGAAATTCCCTGATATTAGTAGAGGAGGATGAAGGGATATTGTGTCGACTCGTGCTCTCAGGTCGACAACCGATCGACGACGAGTGGCAAATGTCTCAACTCAGCCGTGCCGCGGGATGACCTCGTCACACGCGAGATCAACAGGCTGCGGACGACAACCTGGTCCAGCCGTTAGAAACAGAGCCTCCTGTGTTGTGAATACCGCATATCGGTTAGGGTTTCTATGTCCATGAAAAGGTTGGTATTGACGGAGTTACGTATACTGTACCACACAATGCCACCCCAAGACTTGAAACGTAACCGCACCTTCTGCAAGGCCCTGATTTAGGTTTGACTACCGCCACGCGGGAGAAGACCGCCCAAGGGACGGAGGGATGGATGGTTGATGTCCTACGGATCCGTACATGGTTAGCTCAGTGCCATGCTTGGCATTCGAGTGACACCAGGCACTGGGAGGTCTAGTGTAGACCACACTCTCCCACAGTGTTTGATATTCATGGATACTGTGTGACGAAAAAGGAACCCCTCAACCGTGGTGAGGATCGCCTACCCTACCAGGTAATTAGCGCGCAGATCGAGCGGCCCGAACTCGGTGAAGAAAAGCTAAACCGAGCGGGGCCTAGTTTCCACGGGCCGCTCCCGGGGAAAGGCACCTTGCAGAAGAGGGTCGATCCGATCCACTGACAACCTGGCTGTGGGCTAGACATCGTCGTCACGATCCAGATTTGCAGGTCACATTGCTGCTTTGCTGGTCATCCCGGACTAGAACGCCGTCCACAGGTCCTAGTTAAACATCCAGTAAAACACTGCTCAACAAGGGAAAGCATTTTGGAGAATGTTGGAGGAGCATATGTATTTTCGTGTGTGTATCTTCTTCGCACGAAAACAGGCCATTCTGGCGTTGAGGTTGGTCTCTCAGGGGCCGCTCTGGCCGGCCTCAAGGACAAGCACTAGCCAACGAACAACGGGTACCATTGGAGACGAATGATGAGGTACTGCTCTACAGGAAGTCCGAATGGCGAATGTCACAGGTTTCCCCTCTTGAATTCACCTCCAAGCTACCTACCCATCAGGGTTCTCTATTTACAGACGGGAGACACGTCGAGCAGCAACATGAACCTACATACAAGGCTATATCCTGTCGCCAAGCGACTCCTGATACATCCCGAAATAATGTCCTCGGAGAGCCATCAGCTCGCCGTGGCTCCCTTGCTCGACAATCTCGCCTCCTGACATGACGAATGATATCGACATCTCTGGCCATGTTCAGATGCTGGAAAGGGAGGCTGAATCAGCGATGCATCGCCTCGGTATATATTGCCCGAATGGCCATGTAATTCAGGTAGAGCGTTTGCTTACGTGGGTCACGAGAATCACCGTTCTTCCTTTTCGGATACTTCGAAACGTGTCTAGGACGAGCTGGATGATGTCTCTCTGTCAGCCAATATCCCATGAGACAGTCGGGCAACCCGAAAGAAGTGAAACTTTGCCTACTCGTTCGGATTCCGCGTCCAAGGCGCTGGTGGGCTCGTCGAGAAGCAGAAGCTCTGGTTTCCGAACCAGAGCGCGCGCGATTGCCACTCGCTGCTTTTGACCTCCAGACAGGCTGATGCCCCTTGCACCGCAGTCAGTGTCGTAGCCTTCCGGAAGCGAGGCGATGCATTCGGTTAAGTTGGCGGCTTCAGCAGCTTGCACCATCTCCTCTTCACCAACTTGGTCTTCGTCCACACCGAGGAGAATATTTTCACGGACCGAACCTATTGGCATATGTTAAACCTGAAACGTTTGACAATTTCCCTGAGCAAATTGAACTGACCTCTGAACAAGGTAGGCTCCTGCGACACGATCGCGAGCCTCTTGCGGTATGTGTGTGGATCCTGCATTGACATTGGCTTGCCGAAGACGCTCAATCTTCCAGATTGAGCCTCATAGAAGCGTTCAAGGAGGGCCAGTAAAGTAGATTTACCCGAGCCCGAGGCTCCGACTATTCCAATCGTCTGCCCGGGGAAGACCTGCAGCGAGATACTCTTCAGTACCGCCACGCCTGGCCGAGTCGGATAGGCAAAAGAGACGTTCTGAAAGTCGACAATGGCGTCTGTCGCTTTCTCCCCGTACGCGTCCCGTCAGCGGTTTCGTCCTGCGGTACGGCCTGACGAACTTGGCTGCGGAGGCCGAGGATATTGTTGGCCGCAATCTTGGCTTTGCTAAGGTCTGTAACATCATTAGCAAAGACACCGTGGCCAGTGATTGCGTCCCTGAGACGAAAGAACCTACTGGATGAAAAGCCAAAAAGCGCACCGGCGGCTTGTCCGCCAACCACCACGGAGATGAAGACGGTGAAGAACGCTCCGGTGCTCAGTTGTCCATCCCTTCTCAATGTACCACCGTACCAGAAGGTCAACGCCCCCGCCAAAAGCTCGATGCTCTCAGACAGAGCGAAGAATAACATGATGAGAGCCGTTTTGCGGTAAAGCTTCCCAATGATGGTGGACAAGTGTTGCTGGTAAGACTGGCGCACCGTATCTTCAAGGGTGTAAGCCTTGACGGTGCGGATCACAGAAAGGGCATCGAATGCAAACCCCGCGCTATCTTCAAAGATCTTTGCCGCTGTCTCGGCCAGTGACGAGTCCAGCTTCATGCGAATGAAGCCGGCGGCAAACACGAATGGCATGGCACCGAAAATGGCAACCAGGCCGAGCTTCCACGAGTATGCCAGCGCAATGATGCTTCCGCTGATGAGGCTCACAAAGATTGATACCAACAGACCGAGGTTGACCGAGATGAGATCGTGAAGGTTTGCCGGGTCCGACGACAGCCGGGATGCGAGAGTACCGGATGCCACTCGGTCGAAGAAGTCGATTCGCGGCTGGAGCAGCACCGCGCGGAAATACTCGAATCGGTAGAACTTGGTAAGACGGATGCCGAGGAGGGTCATGAAGAACCCAAGGATGGCGTAGGATATGAGAGCACCCAGGCCGACGACGAAAAACATGAGGGAGTAGAAGTTGGCGTCCGAAACCAGTTCTCCAAGTGGTTTCTGGAAAGATTGCAGGGTCCTCCCAAGCAGAATACCCTGCACCGGGAAGATCTGCGCCGTAACCATGGAGGCGGCAACCCCCGTCAACAAGATTGGCCAAAAGCGCTTTTGTTCCTTAGCGATTGTCCATAAATTGACAAACAGTGAGCGCTTAGGGATCTCCGGTAGCTCGTCGCTCATCTGCGTCGAAGAGTAGATGCCAGCAGGATCTGGTCCATCAGGCAGGGAAGATGCCCCTTTCTCGATCGAAACCTTTTCCACAACGGCACTGGGGCCATTCTCTTCGACCTCAAGTGGCACCTGAGTGTCGTGAAGTCTCTTGTACAGGCCGTCAGCGCGGATGAGCTCCTCGTGGGTTCCTTGCTCAATGACGCTTCCTCCCTCTAGAACGACGATCCGGCCGGCTCGCTTTGCGGTTGAGATCTTGTGGGAGATGAAGATGGTTGTCCGGTTTGGGGACGGGTCCATGAGCTGCCAATGACGGCGGAGTTCGCGGTGTCGAGAGCACTGGTGGCTTCATCCATGAGCAGGATAGGGCGCCGGCCTATCAACGCACGCGCAATGGCAATGCGCTGCTTTTGCCCGCCGGATAAGAGCGACCCCTGGTTGCCGACGATTGTGTCAAGCCCCTAGCAAGGCTGTGAGTCGAGATGGAAACAGCAACGTAGAATAGTGAGAGGGCTTTGGCTAACCTGAGGCAACCTCCTGATGAACTCGTACGCTCGTGCTTCCTGGCATGCCTTCTCAACAAGCTTCTTCTTCTCCTTGTCAGACGCATTCTCGTATTCAGTGCCGACCAGGCCATGAGCAACGTTTTCGAATATCGAAGCACTGAACAACTGTGGCTCCTGTTGTACGAGCGCAATCTGTCTCCGTAGCCATCTGACGTCAACTCGAATGATGTCGTGGCCATCGATGAGGATACTGCCGGCGGTTGGCTCATACCACCGTTCCAAAAGGGATATCAGGGTACTTTTGCCCGCGCCTGATGGGCCGACCACAGCGGTGGACGTACCCCTGGCAAAGTGGAGGCTGACATTGGAGAGAGCCGGACGACCCGAGCGAGACGGGTAGGCGAAAGAGAGGTTGCGTAATTCAAGATCGCCAGTGTGAGTCTGGTGCTCGGGCGCTGCCCCCGGTATCGAAGCTGGCTTCTCTCTCCTTGTCGTTTCTGTGTTGTTCTCATCGTCAAGGAGCTTAAAGACAACACCTGCCCCGGCGACAGCCTTCTGAAAACTGGGCATGTTGGGGCCCAAAGCCATTATGGCTCCTAGACCTATCAACATGGCGAAAAATACCCTGCACACGTAATTAGTACGCACACGGATGACAATTGTAGAGTAACGAACGCAAGAATCTTCCCCGAATCCGAGACGCGCCCAGTCTTGTAAAGGTAGCCCCCCAGATAGAAGCCAATGGCCCAGCCAGTGAACATGAAGAAGAACTGGCAGGCGAACATCAGTCCAACCAAAGGGCCCCTCTTCTTGCCGTCCTTTTCTGCCTGGTCCAATACAGTCTTGTACTTATTGAGAAACTTGTTGGCGGCCCCAAACGCAATTACGGTCCTAATGCTACCCAGCGCGTCTTCTGCAATGGCAATGCAGGTCTCGTAGCGCTTGAGAAGCCCAGCCTCAATCTTCTGGTCGGTGCTGACGACGATACCGATCAGGGCTAGAGTGAGGAAGACCAGACCCAGCATTACCAGAGTTAGCTGCCATGACTGCGTGAAAGCAACGACGAAGGCAGCAATCAGCATGGAAAATGCCTGTATCATGATCCCCATCCGGTCCGAAAAGGCGGTTTGAATCGAGTTGCACTGCAATGTGAGAATGGCTGACAGGCTGCCGGTGTTTGGACATCATGCTCGGAAACGTTGCGGCTAAGGATTCGGTCGAGGCACTGCGACAGTTGGCTGTCAGCATTCCCATGTCCAGTGAACATGATCAGAAGTTTTGACGCACGGCAAGACGTAGCGCTTGCACCATGCCGCTTGCAGCGTAAGTGAAGCCAAAGCTCCATACGTAAACGAGCTGTTTCCACCGAGTCAGCCTCGAGCAGGCGACATTGGACGTGCCCTGGTGTGCTACTTGCCACAAATTTGCCAATGAACAGATACACGAACCACAAGCTAGCAAAAGGAAATGGTTAGCCAGGCTCGCTGCTCAGAGGGACCGGAGCTGGGCTTGTTGGACGCACGTGTTGGTTTTGACCTGCTGCATAAACTCACCGGGCGTCACTTGGGTATCAACGCTGCCAAACTGGGTCAAGTTGGCGGTCAAGCGGCCAAGCACCAGAGCCATCAATGGCATGGCTGCGAAATATTGTTAGTCAGCCATGGTGCGGTTGGTCTGGGGCCATCTTCATGGCACTTACCTGCGCCGCTGCATAACGCAGCAAAGACACACACGACTTGGACGCCGCGGTTTATGGGTGTGCTGTATCTGAGGACTCGCTGCAGCCATACTAGGTATGTCATCATATGTCACTCAGCCCCCAGTTTGCAACAGGAATCATACCAGCAGCGTGCCAAATCCAGCCTTTGGCGTCGCCGCATCCTGCCCTTTCTTATCGACCTGGCCGTCATTCGACCCAGTGGTGGCCGCGATATTGAGTTGCTTGCTGTGGGGTTCGTGGGCTGCATTGTCGTCAGCATTGTCGTCAGCGTATGAACGCTTCATCGTGGATGGTTCTCCAAGGGCACAATGTTAGAGTGTCTGAAAGACTGCAACCAAAAGAATTGGCTGGGGTGACCGTGGCTGCATTGCTATGGGAGAGCCTTAGGTGGTCAAAGCAAGCGCCGAATAGGTTCGCACACACTTCCTTTCTCCTGGTCACCTTCCATTGCTTCGCCCCTTCCACTGCGGCTCATCCAAAAGAAAAGTCACCGAAAAGTTACCGAAACACGCGTGAAAAATGATCTGCCACCGTGCCAGTGATGGGCTAGGCAAGCCAACTGAATCAGTCTCTCAATGCTGCGACAGTGACACAAAGTGGAAACCTAGACCGGTGCCCGAAGCCGTCGTCTTTGCCCAAGTCCCAGGAAGGTGTCTCGACAGCAAAATTGACTGATGTCAACGAATCTCACAAATGTCGCCGATAGGGTTAAGGTTTGATTAGCTGCAGACCGGATCGCCTGATGCATCACTAGCTGCAGATGAGATGTCCCTTATGCATAAAGACTTTCCACTTTTGGTACTGTGGCGTGCCTCCCAGGCCCTGTCCAACCGCCAATCCCAGCCAGTAGTGGCTTCGTACTGGTACTTCCGTACAGTTGAGCAACGGTATTCAATGCAGCCACCCCTATGGTTCCTACCCTAACTTCACCCCCTCCCTCTCCTTCAGCACGATCCTGGCTCTGTAGTGCGGCAATACCTGGCCAGGCATGAACAGGTTCTCCGGCTTCCCATTCTGCACGTCTTCGAACTCGGCGTCGTAGCGCATCAGTATGTTGGCAAACAGGATCTGCGTTATCCTGATTCCCAGGAAGCGGCCCGGGCATATTTGCGAGCCGTAGCCGTAGCCAAGGAATGTGTTGCTTGCCGTCGTTGCCTTGGTAGTGGCCATGTTGGTCCCTTCGTTGTAGAACCGCCATGGGTTGAACTCGCTCGCTCCGGGATAGTAGTCCTCGTCGTTGTGGATGAACCAAGCCGGGCTGGAAATAATGGTGCCGCGGGACAGGGCCAGACCGGACTTGAGCTGCATAGGCTGGAGAACTGTGCGTGTGACGCTGACTGCATGTACGAGTTCTTGGTCAGGGCTGATGCTGTAACAGCACGATGCATGCCTTCGGGGAACGAAGAAATGTCACTCACATAGGGTAGGACCGTCGACACGCAGAGTCTCGCGCGTGAAGCTCTCGAGCCGCGGAAGAGAACTCAACATCTCCGGTGACCACTCGCCACCATGGGCGGCCAGAGCAGACGCGATCTCGTTGCGGAGCGGCCGGACAATATCAGGGTGTTGGATGGATTCGAAGAGCATCTGCGTGACGAGGCATGCAACTGGCCCCGCGCTGTCAAACGCAGTGAACATGAGCTCGTCGGCAAGCACCTGAATTTGGCGCTCTTCTTCGGCCTCATCCGTTGCTCCGGCATCCTGATTGATCTGGCCTCGCTCGTTTTTGAGGTCCAGCATGGCTCCCAGCAGTGTGTATTGGTCCCTCGTTCGGCCCGTTTTGCGCCAGTTGTCGATGCTGTTCCGGACTTCGGGGATAACGAACCGCTTCAGCTTCTTGATGGTTGCGCGAACCCGGAATCCCTGTGGCGACAGGTACCAGAATGCCCTTCGAAGAGGAGCCGGAACCCAAAAGTACAAGTGGACGAAAGCCGGTATGTCGAGACAATAAGACTCAATGGCCTTCATGTACTCGGCGTTTCTAGAGAACTCCGGGCCGATGAGATACGATGCGGCGATAACATGAACAAGATGCCAGATGGTCATGAAGGCAGCAAAGGGCTCCTGGCCTATCCGCTTTTTGTTAGCCCCTTTTTACCACCAATGTAGCCTGCGGACGGACATCCGCCGAACATACTTTTAGCATAACCGTCCAGCACCTGAGGAATGGTTTCCTCGCTCTGCGTCACAATCACATTATGAAGTTGGTCTGGCATCCCCAACGTTGTCAGTGGTCCAATACCATCGCGGAGGTTTGTTTGGGTGAAGGGGGGGGGTGGGGGTGGGGCTTGTGCCGAGATAGCAACGGACTCATGTTTTTGTTCACGGACTGCCTGACAGCGTCAACATGGCCGCGACCTAGAATGTTACTGTGCAGCCGGAAATGATAGCTCTATTATGCATGAGATTAGCGAACTGGTGGCGGGAGCAGATAAGCTTGTTACAGGAACTTACATCCTCGACAGCTTGAAGGAAGCTCAACTTGCTCAAGTCAGCATTTTTGATCTCATCACAGGTCCCTGGGGGCACCACGACAATGAAATCATCATGCTGGCCCCAGTAAGCCCACGGTTTCGACTTTTTGCTGAACTGTCTCTCATTAGCGGCGAACGTGTGCCACAATGAGCATCATACAGTATCATAGCCGCGCTGGAGAACGTTTCGTAAGCTGACTTCATTCTCGGTCCATCGCAGACGCCTCAAGAGGTACGGCGCATCTCCAACGATGGGTACGCTGCCCAGATTTTTCTCTGTCTCACATAATTGAGGTAGTCGAGGGAGAGTATGAACAGGACAATGGCAACGACAAGGCCCGTATTAGCCAGAGGAATAACGTGCAAGTCACGCGGCAGGTAAGCTTGGTAGAAGTCTAGAGTTGGCGACATGGTGAACAAACGAAAATGTGATCACGTTGCGGGTAAGGTAATGAGAGACAATCGTCGACGGTAACTTGCGATGGGTGAGGTTCTCATTATCTTGACTGCGCATCTCCTACGGTCGGCTATTGGACCGGGATACTTATGTGATCATTTTTCGGCCATTTGAATTTCGGTAACCGATGGCATGGGTTGCCAGAGCATGGAGACTGAATGGCCCCTGATGGTTGACACAAGCTGGTGGCGCGAGGAAACGGCTTTTCGGCCACTTGCGGACCATGGTTATAGCCTTATAGATACAGGCCTTTCCCATCAACAGAAGAAAATCTCAAATCCAGACGCCTGATAACTTCATTTAGGTAAGGTACTGAATTGGTGCTGGGACCTGAAACCCGGCCTCCTATGACGTATTAACGCACCTAAGGCCGTTTCATGCTGTGATGGCGTCCCTTTAGCAGGAGGTAATGTGATGGAATGTCGCAATATAATGAGGTGAGGTTACGCAGGCAATTTGGGTGTAACATGGTGTGCCCGTGAGCGAAGCACAGGGCTGGGATGACGTGCTCCCGACGGGAAAGGCGTCATTGGGTTTGGTACACTCGCATGCTTCTCTCAAAATAACTGCACCGAGTATATATTGAGCAATGGAACCCCTATCCCTGACACAGAAAGTTACCAGAAACAACTACCAGGGCTTGGAATTCCACAACTCTAGCCATCCCATGACGGTTTGTAAACCTTGCGATATATCCGCCAACATCAGCGACGATGCACTGGCAAAACAGTCACGCGAAAGACCATCCACCAACTTTTCGCGTTCCTCCACTAAGACAGCCAGCCTAAAACCGCGCCTGCAGCAACCGCCGCAGAAACCGAAGACGGGCGCGCGGTCTGACCTTGAACTTGCCGATCCAAAGAGTCACCCCTCCTCCATCAAGCCCAGAATCGCTGTTGTCGCCACCAGCAGGGTTCCGTCCGGGCCGCCGGCGCGCGGCGAACTCATCCCGCACCGCCTTCTGCAGCAGCTGCAGCATCATGCGCATGCTGATCAGTGCCAACAGATGCACCGAGCACTCGTAGCGACACGCCTTACACCGGTCGAGCCGCGATAACGAGGTTGTGACCTCGCCCTCCATGAGCAACGCGGTGTCGAGCGAGAGCGGGCTCGTCCGCTGCTGCTGCTCCGATGTCCGCAAGGAGACGATGCATCCTGAGACGGCCGAGACGCAGCCGCAGCACCCGGCCCCGGAGTGCGTGGGGCTTTGGTCATACGGCAACACCTGAGCGAGATCGGATGGCGTGGACGATGACGATGGGCTGAATGGTTCCTCATCCTCATCGCCCTCTTCCTCTTCGCCATCCTTTGCTTGTTCCTCTTCCTCCGCCGTGGCCGCCCCTTTGTCCAGAAAACTCCCGAGATGATAAGTCGTGGAAAGCCGCCTTATTGTTGTGTTTGCAGTGTTAGGAGGGCTCAGTGGAGCAGCACTGCGGTGTGCACAGCCGCCGGGGTTGGTTGACAAAGATCCATGGGAGAAAGATGTGTCCTGGGACAGTATACAACCCCCAGCCGCCCTGTCCGACGCCAAGTCAAACAGCGAATCATCTAGCATCTGGCTCATCCCAGCACATGTCAGGGCGATGTTTTGCCGGGGAGATGCTCCCGCAAACAGATCGGAGTCGGGAGGACCGAAATGCTGTTGTTGGTGGTGCCTTGCATCCAGCAACATGTGTGATTCGACCGAGAATGGCGGAGGGTCCTTCTCATTGTTTGCAACAGTTGGTGGCGCCATTTGCAAAAGGAGGTCTATTGGTGATCCAAAGAGGTTCTTGTGGGCGGTCGTCGATACGGGTGGTTGGGAAGCTGCCGAGCTTGACAGGCTTTGCAGGAATGAAGGCATGTCTATCCCGAAGCATCGAGGCACGCCGTCAAGGTCCATGGTTTCCCGGTTGGCTGCTGGCGTTCGGAGTCGCTGCCGGGCTCCAGTCCCGGATTCGTAGCCGGCTCAAATCGCCGCCGGCTAGAGGGCTCCAGGGGACTAGTGTCTGGTTGAGCTCGTCCGGCAACCCGGTTGATTCGCCCTTGTTCCGAGTCTCCGGAACCGGGGACGTCGGCCTGACTGCCGCTGCTACCATCACTGTCGTCGTCTCCGAAGCGTCACCCCCGCGATGGGCGACCGGGGTAGGCGGTCTGGACCTGACGCTGTTGGTTCTAGTGCTGCTGCTAGTGCTGCTGCTAGTGCTGCTGCTACTGTTGTGGTTGTGGTTGTTGTGGTTGTTGCTGTCGTTATTGTGGTTGGGGTTGCTGTTGTTACTGTTGTTGGAGGGCCCAGCATTGGACTGCGTCCCAAGACTAGAGTCTGCCCTGGTTCCGCTCCTTTTTGCCCTTGGACGGCCCATGCGACGGGAGAGGCTGTACACACACTCTAGCATATGAACCGTACACCTGCGGCATGCCGGTTTCCCCTGTCCACACTTGACTTTAGCCGCCTGGCAGTTGTCGCACGATGTTCGGTACTTGGGCTCCCGGCTTGTTGCTGTCACGGAAGGACCGTGGCCGTCGGGTCGTCTGGCCATGACTGCGCGGTGTGTTTGCAATGTAGGAGCTTGAAAGAGGCTGAAAGGAGGTGCAGTGGGTTTCCCAACAGTGGAACTTCACATTTGATGAGAACTTTCTGTCGCTTAGAATGGTAGAGGATGGGATCCTTGTGCTGATCCGCGGGAGCCGCCCCACGGGAGGTTCTCTGATGACCTTGATGGATTCAAGCCAAGGCAGGGCAAGGGTCTGTATGTACAAGTACAGTACCCTGCCTCTGTACGTATTACAGTAGCTCGTTACGGTACTCACCCGGACCGCTCTTAGACATGCAGCTGCATGCAACCTCGTCAATGGGGTTCAGCTTGCGTTCATCACTGTTGATGCGAGACAACCCCACTGCGAAGTCACGGCACTAATGTGCACTGACATTACCCTCTACCGATCTATGTCAAAGGGGTTGCCCTTATACGAATACCAACGCGGCCCTGCCACCTTGACCTCATCCAATTCGCCTGCTCGCGATCCATTCGATCTGCACGAAATACCCGCAAGTTTCCTCACACCAAACCAAACAATACCCCTAACCTTGAAGATTCGGGTGGCTGGAGGGGGGCAAATGTTTACACTGGGTTACTGTTCCATGTCTATGAATATAACCGCGTATAGTACGCACTGTTGCAAAAGCAACGCGCTGCTCCCACATCCAGCCTGGGGGCACCTTTATATATCCTTATCTTCAACACGCCCCCCAGATTGAGACAGTTGAGGAAGCGAATTAGGCTCGATCTGAATCCACAGCTTTCTGATGTCCCATGCACTCTTCCCGTTTTGGCGAGCGGCTGTAAGCGGAGCCCTCCCGGTTTGGGTCATGGTGAGCGGCTACGCGGCTTACCACGGTTGCAAGTGGAGCCCTCCCAGCGTAAGATTTTCAGCTAATGGTCGGAGTGTCATTTGAGACCCGAGACCTTAACCAAACCCAGACTCGCTTTGTTCGCACACTGCTCCAGACGCCAAAGAAGCAAGGGCCAAGCCAGTGAGCGGAAAGTGGGGTGGGCAGAAAGGGGTACTCGAGTTATGGCAGTAAGTATGGGACGAGACTGAGATTCCGATGTTATTATCATCATTATTTTTCTCACGGAGTTCGAGGCAAACAAGAAGATACTAGTACTAGCGTGGAGGTCCTGTTGATGTCAGTTCTCAGGCACTGTAGTCCCAATGGATATTGCATGTTCCAGTTCATCGTTGATGATGTCTGGATCAGGCCGTGGCTGAAATGTCGGAGACGTGGACTATCCAACGAATCTGTGCCGGCGGTATGGTAGCTCCCTGTTCGCCCGCTCTCATGGCCCCGTCTAACTGCGAGTTGTTGGGAGCGTCTGGGGCGAATGAAGGTAAAAAGCAAAGAGAGCCAGTGAGTTCCAGGAAACAGCCAAGATATCTCAGTTAAGGTTATAGCTCATGACGGCTTTGATGTGCCGGGGGGTTTGCCAACTTGGTTTCATTATGAGGTTGCGACTTGGGAATCTACGACAACGCAGCACAGGCGAACCCAGATTCAATCTGTATCAGAATATCTTTAACTGGTTTGTGGCTGAGTGGCGTCCGTTGCGGCTGTAAATGGTCAAGCAGGCTTCATGACTGCACTGCTGCGCCAGGAACGTGGTGTCTCCCTCTTCGATCAATCCTTACTTTGTTCTAGTTAAGTAGCTAAATTTAGCTTCGGTCTGGCCCAACGTTTGTTTGCGACATATCTCACAGGCCGAACCGCTGGGCAACGGTCGAGAACATCTCTTTGGCAATAATGATGACAGTATTGGCAAAGGCTATTTCACGCTTCATGATTCGGTGATTCCCAAAGGTAGCTCTCAGTCTCGATGCTTGGCTCCTGTCCTCTGTAAGGCAGGACAAGTGCTTTAAAAATGGAATTTCTAGCAGTTCTCGGGGGTTTGGAACAGGGACGTCTTGGTCTAGGCAGTCTGGGTGGTGGCGAGGTGGGACATCTCAGGTGATGGGTGAACGTAATTTATCACACAACTAATCTCCATTGCTTTGTTCTAGCTTCACAATTCTCGACGAGTTTCTCCCCACAGAGGCATTTTCAGAAACCTAGGGACTGGCAGAGCTCTCCGCATCGGTCGAGGAGGCATTGCCGCCCAGCACGACCCAGCGCCATTATACGTCATGGAGTTTGATGGATTGTCGCGATAAGCAGTCGGCTTAGCGGCTGCGGAACTGGGAGTTTGGGGCGGCCATCTGCGAGCCCTCGGGCTCGACGCATCCAATCATATTGCTATAAGCGTTGAACGGCTTCTTTACTACAGCGAATGGGAAACAGAAACCCTGTGGCAACCACCACTTCGTTCATTCCCGTCTGCGACTGGCAGAGCGCCCCCAACCGGTGCACGGATGTGGTGCCGGAGTTGGACCAACACTAGACTCCTGTCCTCACCTGCCGCCCTATACTCACATCAGGCTGAGCTTTGGTTGAGAGCAATGACTTTCTGATTTACCGCCCCACTGGCGCCTCGATTTCGTCGAACCAGAGCGCCTGGCCGAAGTCTGCCTTCTCCGTGCTTGTCTTCCAGGAGCCGGCATACACTTACGTCTGCCCTGGTTGTCGCTAAGCCATCACTGGCCGTGGAAGAAGTCGAACACAAGATCAAAGTAGTATCACCCACCGTCAGCCCATACGTTCCAGGCGGAACTATCAAATTGAACCAGCCTTGGAACAGCCGCTTCAAAGATATAATCACAGTAGAGGCAAGTTTGGGGAATAATGTAATCGTCGGCTTCTAGCGTAGCTTATATCTTCATGTTTTTCCTCTTCCCGAGTTTACAGGCCCTCAAAGGTTGGCTCCGTTTGTCTTCTCTGCTTCGGCCAACGCTCGGTTTCCTTCCTCCTCGGAGAGCTGGTATGTAATCACGGCGGCAGCCCGAACACCTACACAGCATATTAGCAGTGGTTTAGCGTTCACGAGCAAAATCACGCTTACCATTAGCTGCCGCCACAACGGCCTGCTTGATCGACTCTTGCGTGTCGCCCGCCACGATACACCCAGGCACACTCGACTGCAGCATCATGGGATCGGCCTGCACGTCGCCATTGGGCTTGGTCTCGAGCCCGAGCTGCGTAATCAGGTCGTGCGCCCTGCTCCGGGTCGGCGGACGGTGCAGGAGCATGCCGAGCTTAGCCGGCGGGCCGGACTCGAACTCGACCGTGATACCGTTGGCGGGGCCCTCGCCGTTGTTGACCAGGCGCTGAACGCGACGCTCATCAAGCTTGACGCCCGTGGCCAGCACCTTTTTCAGGGCGGCCTGCGTGGCTTCGTCGCCGGGGACCGGCCCGTTGCTGTAGATGGTCAGGTCTGGGTTGAACGGGCGAACCATCAGGGCGAAGCCGGCGTAGGACGGGTTTGGAAAGGTGAACATGCCGATTGGGAAGTCCTTTTGCTCGAACCCGTCGCAGAATGGGCATTGGTAACTTTTCATCGCCCCATTAGATGGGGATTCTCTGAGTTTCAGGGGGCAGAACTTACATGTGCTCCGGCCAGTTGTCCCTGTACCCTTCCACATCCGTGGGGAGGAGATCCTCGGTTCCTGTGGCAAGAACCAGCTTCCTACCTTGGAAGGTGTGGTTCGCGCTATCGACGGCCTCGAACCCTTTGTAACCGGGCAGGATCTCCGTGTTGGAAATGCGTACGACCTTGCTCTTCATGAAGGAGACCTGGCCTGAGTATTTCTCGTGGATCTGTTGGCGCGCCGTGTTACGGAACTGCTCGGGTGGATCCCGTCGCGGGACAGGAATGTGTGCATGGCTTGCGATCCTTGGTTGCGGTACTCGCCAGAGTCAAAGACGATGGACGTGCGGCAGACACGCGCCAGCGCCAGCGCGGCGGAGAGTCCAGCTGGGCCACCCCCAACAATGAGGGCATCGTAGATCTTTGGTCCAGCGGCGACAGCAGTGCCAGTGAGCATCTTGTTGATGTTATGGTTGTTGCTGTTCTGGGATTCCTGTTGCAGACGGACAAAAAGAGACCTGGAATGGTAAATGCCCCAGAGAAGCAGAACTGTGAACAGGCCCTTGAGAAAGGCCATCAGTGGCAGAGGTTTAAAATAGCCTCTCCAAAACCGTTGGAATGTCACCGAAGGCAGCTGTCACCCAAGTCTCCTTTCACATCTATGTTCTGTACTGTATTGTACCGCACTGCATGACACTGTACTCTTCGCACTGGCTGTGGGAGCACAACAGGAAGCCCGTGTTTGGTTCGGAGACATCGTGTCTTACCCCTAAAAGTCTCCGGCTGTGACGCAAACGCAGGGCAGTTTAATGTTAGCCAATGTCAAGCCTCTTCACCGGATACCGAGAATGATCACACCGAACGTCGGTTTCCCGCGCCACGCTCCTTGAGCAGTCCTCCTATGACGGTTGGCCCAGAATGACATGAAGAGATGTTGCGGGCCAAAGTTTCCTGATCTCGTGTAGTTTCCGCTTTGGGGGATGTCCGCAAGAAGATAATGCAGCTACGAGACAGACATACAATATACATCAGGTGTTTACATACCAATGAACCGTGAAGTGCAAAGGGCCTTACCATAGGTGTCGAGGGTTCGAAGAGCACAACGTTGTAGGAAGCAGGCGCCATCTCAAACGAAATGCACGGGGTCGAGTATCAGGATGCACTTGAGCCATGCAATGCATTCTAGCCGTTATGTAGCATGTAACCCACGGCCCTTTAACGCAAGAAGTAACTTGGAATGTGGTATTCTCTGGACTTAGTTCCTTGTGAGCTGGCGGACATATTAGTTCGAGAGCTCCCTCTCATCCACGAAAAAATAAATCGTTTTGACAGCGGTACATACCTTGCCCCATCGCATTACATCGAAATGTGGTCTTAATTTCTTGTGCCTTTGGGCATCGGTGCCATTAGGTGTCTGATAAGCGATCCCGTGGGCCTCTTTCCATCAGCTGCAGACTTCCAGAGTTTTGACGATGAACACCAGGTTATTCTGCTCGTATACAGAGCATGGACATGCGAAGAACGCAAAAAGACATTTGCCACCAGGTCCCAAGGGCCTCCCCATCACCAGAAATATGCTGGACATGGCCGATATGGACAAGTTAATGACGCTGGCTAAGGACTGGGCCGACAAATATGGCGATATTTCTCAACACCAAGGTCAGCTTGTCCCACTTCATCTGGCTGTCGTCCCCGTCAGTAGTCAAGGACCCCATGGACGAGCCTACTCATCACGGGCAGCGTGCCCCATTAAAAAGTTAAGTGCCCCAATTCCTGTCCTATGGCAAAAAGTGGTGCGCCATCCGAAACATTCTGCACTCAGCACTCAATCTTGAGACATCTTCCTCGTACATGCCCGTACAGGACTTCGAGTCAAAGCAGGTTGTGTGGAAGATTTTGCATGCCTCGGACGACTGGCGATACCGGACGAACACCATCATGACCATTATCTACGGTCAACCATGTTCCTGACCTCGACGACCCGGCGCATCCAGATATTCTCAAGATCGTCCGATGCATTTCTCCCTAGCGACCACGCCAGGAGCCTGCATGATCGATACGGTGCCCATGCTTGCGGATCTTGTCCCTCATTCTCTGCTCCAGAACTGGAAGAAGGTCGCCAGGCAGTGGTATGAAGAGAAGTCCCAGATTTACTTCCGCATGTTCAACAAGCTCGTGGACGACGTCAAGAACGGCACTGCTCCAGGTTGCTATCTTAAGGACCACCTGACGTGACTGAAGGCAAAAGAAGGAAAGAGCCCCATTTCCGATGTCACGGCGGTGTTCGCTGCGCGCAGTGATCAAAGCAGAAAGCGATGGGACGACGACGGCGCTCAGCAACGTCATCCTCGCATTTTTGCTCTATCCTGAAGTTGTCCAAGGTGTCCACAAGGAGCTAGACCGAGTTGTCGGCCAGGAAAGGATGCCGACTTTCAGCGATGACATCAACTCCCCTACATTCGTGCGATTGCAAACCCGCTGACCGAGGCCGAGTCCATGGCCCAGACTGACCCTGGGCTGCGAGACCACTTCACCTTTGGTGCAGGGCGGCGCAACTGTCCGGGGCTGCAATTTGCGCACAACTCTCTGTTTATCAACATTGCCCATCATCTGGGCATTTGACATTCGCAAGTCCGTGGATGAGGCTGGGCGTTTGATAGAGCCATCCACGGCTGCCCAGCCGGGCTTCCTGCTGACGCCTCTAGATTTGCCTGCCATTTTGAACCACGGAGCGAGCGGCATACCAGGATCATCGACGAGACCTGGCACGATGCTCAGCAGAACGGGTTGGCTGGTTGGCGGCACAAACAGGCGAAGATCCGGAGTGCGTGGGGAGCATGAAAGACTGGTGATGGATTGAGTAGTCAAGTGGAGTCGGGGGGTTCACACCATGAAGCAAGTTTGTTTTGGTCCGTCTCGGTTTAGTTAAGGTTGACTGTAGACATTGATCGTGTTCAATTTGATATCTGTGGTATGCAACGCTCCCCAACTCCCTGCTTGTAGGTCAAACGAAGACTGCCCAGCTGAACAGGCCAATCCACCAACTCTAGAACACACCGTAAAATGGCGGCTTTGGGGCCGGTTTCCTCGTTCAGACATCAAAAGCCGAGCCAAAAATAAACATCCCCCCTCGGCACCCGGCGTGTTCACAAACAGTTAGTAACCCACAAATCCCTTCTAAAATACCGGCAGCCGGATACATTTCTGAACGTTGGTGGACTGCTAATCCACCCTGTCCCCTCATCCTTCCCATTTCCTTGGAACCAACGAAAACACTATACTAATCATGAATTCCATGCTGAAGCAACTCAACGCAACGCTGAGGGAGGCGGTGGACGCCTTGGACGGGCCGTTCAAGAGAGAGCTCCTCGACGCTCTCAAAAGCCCCGACTCTCTCCCAGACAAGGAGACGTGGAAACTCGCGTTCGAAACAGTCGACCTGGCCGACAAGATCATCCGTCAAGTCCAGCCGCCCGCCCTGCAGCTAGCAGAGAGCTACCTCGCCTACCTCGACACCAAATGCCTCTGGACCGCAGTCTCCAACAACATCCCCGACATCCTTGCATCCTCCGGCCCGCAACCCATTACCGAGCTCGCCCGGCTCAGCGGCCTGCAGCCACTCCGCCTCCGACAAATCATGCGCGTGCTGCACAACAACGGCATCTTCAGCCACGACGCCGCCACGGGCCGGTACAGCAACAGCGCGTCCTCGCTCCTGCTCACCAAGACCCACTGGACGCAGTGGTACCGCTGGGTCGAGCTGTACGGCAACGAGTTCTACGACGCGGCGCGCCAGATCCCGGCGGCGGTCCAGGCGGACGAGGTGCGCAGCGCCGCGCAGATTGCCTACGGCACCAACCAGAACATCTTTGCGTACTTTGCCGCGCGCGGCTTGCAGGACAAGTTCCACGCGACGCTGGGCGCGGGCGCTGTGGCTCAGGCGCCGGAATGCTGGCGGATTATCCTTGGGAGGGGTTGGGCGATGCCACTGTGTTGGATGTGGGGGGTGGTGGAGGGGATTTCATTGCCGCGCTGCTGCGTACGCACCAGGGTCTGCGCGGGGCACTGCTGGAGCTCGAGTCTGTGGTGGCCATGGTGCGGCCCCGGTTTCGGGACGCCGACGGGCTGTTTGCCGATGTTGGGGATAGGATGGTGGCGCTGCACATCGGCGACTTCCGGAACGAGGTCCCCGCGTACGAGGTGTACACGATGAAGTGGTGCCTGCACAATTGGGGGGACCTCGACGTGGTCAGGATCCTGTCGGCGGTGCGCGGGCTATCGTGGAAACGCCGCGGGCGAGGATGGTCATCATCGAGGCTGTGCTTGCCGAGGGCCCGCAGCTCGCGCGTTTGGCGCTTCGGTGACATGACCATGATGTCGACGGTGAATGGACAAGAGCGGACCGAGGAGGAGTGGCGAAGCGTCGCAGCAAAGGCGGGCTGGGTGATCAAGAGTATCTCACCGTTGCGGAATGCCTGGGCAGCAGCTATTGACCTTAGGCCCATCAAGATAGACGTTGATAGCTCGGCTTGAGTGGAACACAAAAGAAGTTTCTGCGTACGTACACAGGCGATAGCAGGCCGTGTGGCACTTCACAAGTCCTGGCATTTGACAGCAACAAATCGCCTCAGCTCACGCGTACTCAGTGATCAGGGGGCTTGAAAAGATTGAGAATTCCGATGTCAAGTTCCGGCTATCTAAGCTTGCTCCTTCTCCGCTTTGGAAAGATTCAACCACAACCCCCCCCCCCCGCCCCCCCGGCACTCTTTTTTTGAAACGGACTGCCTGCTGCACTAGCAAGGCGCAGTAAGATCCTTTTTTGGCGGTGGATTTATTTACCTTGGTCTCTTTCGTAAGCCCAAAGTGGACTTCGAGGGAACCAGCCAAAAGTGACTGCAAAAGCAGTGGGGCGCCCAGGTGGTTACAGCAAACCCGGGAACTGGGTTATGGACGCGCAGGGCTGGAGGGGTGCATGCAGACCAGGGCCTGAGGCTGCTGATGCGCCTCGTCGTCATCGTCCCCTGGCAGCTTCTTGATGTCGCTCCGGGTGAAGGCGCGGTATTCCTCCTCCGGGACACGGGCCAGCACGCTCTCGGCCACCTTTCCATGGCGCAGACCGAAGAATTCCTGGAAGGACATGATCAACGGCCGCCAGCGGTTCGGGTCGATGCGGTTGGGGTATCCCGGCATACGCAGGCGGTCGGCAAATGTGCACACGCAGCACGCGGACCTCAATCGCCAGGGCGAGGCCCAGGCGGTCCGGCAGGTCCTTGCGCAGGGGGTTTACGTCGACCACTTCACATTCCATCTGTGCGGGAACTGGGCGACGCGCGCCGGACGCACGAAGTCGGATGCTTGCGGAGTCAGGCCGGCGCGGGCCCACTTGTTGTGGACGAAGACGTAGTTCTGGGACTGTTTCCAAGCCGACATGGGGTCAGAGCCCGTCGTGAGGGCGAGAGCGTTCACGGCGGCCGTTTGGCTGTCCTCGGGCAGGTTCAGCACGCACTGGCGGGTGCGCAGGATGTTGCGGGCCGTTTTGGACCCGGCGCCGAGCCCCAGCACGCACGAGTGACCGAGCCACCAGGCCGAGGACATTGGCGCCAAGTTGGAGGTCCCGTCTTCGTTTTCGGAGGAGATCACAACGACGGGGGTACCAACGTAGAGGATAGCCGGGGAGATGACCGAGTGGGAAGGGGCCTCGGGTAGGGCGGGGACCGTAGCTGCGGTCTGTGACTCCATACTGGCAGGGCCTTAAGTTGGTGCTGCAGTTCAGTCGATAGCGTGCGGTCCTTCTGGTTTGTGATCTTGTTCTGAGCTGCCACAACTCCCGGGATTAGGGCTCGTCGACGCATATATGCTGGACCAGCTGCTGTTCCGCGGAAATACCTCATCCCCTTGATCACAAAGCACAGCAGAGGTAGCCGTGAATTCTATTCCGCATACGCTTATTCATCTCCGAGAAGAATGCTGGTTCATTTAAGGAGCCACCCGCCTCCTCAATGGTGGCATCTAGAGCAACGCTGGGGGGCTACGCAGGAGACTGTATCTGATTGGTCACTTATTTGGCAAGTTATCCGTAACGCTGTTTGGTGTTCAGCCTTACCCCGTCTTTCCTACTTGCACGGTCCCCGTCATCAGCGTTCCAATTCGTGGCACCTTGCGCCACGCGGGACAGGCACCAGCGGAAGCTCGAGTCTGATTGGTCATTTCTCTAGCAAAGTGACAGTCTTTGCGCCCTTTGCAATTGGCAATCTCGATAGGACGTCTCTCGACTTTGATTGGTCACTTCTTAAGCAAAGCGACAGACTTAACTCGGTGCTTTGTGCGCGCCCTTTGCAATCGGTAATCTCACAATGACGTCTCTCAACCCATCACTCTATACTATAATTAATCCGTCTGTCTCTATGCATCTCGCTGGGCTACAACATTAGAAAGCAACCATTTCCTTTCCGAAGGATATAAACGCAGCTAGCATGTCCAGCCGGCATTCCTCAGCGAAAGCGCGAGGTGGAACGCCGTCAAGCGGAAGGACACGGCGGCTGACGGCGTCTTCGTCTATGGCGTGCGCACGACCAAGATATACTGCCGGCCCGTGTGCAAGGCGCGGCTCGCGCGGCGAGCCAACGTAGTCTTCTATGACACCGCCGACGTGGCTGAGCGGGCAAACTACCGTCCTTGCAAACGGTGCAAGCCGGATCTGGCCGGGCGTATGCCGGAGGGGAAGGCCGTTCAGCGGGTGCGAGCTTTAGTGGAGCGGAAGTTGCCGCTGGCCGGTGCCGGTGCGGCTGCTAGTGGCGGTGCCGAGGGCCACCCGTCGCCGCCCGTCACAGGGAGTCTGGCCGAAATGGCAAGACAGGCAGGGCTCTCTAAGTGGCACTTCCACCGCGTCTTCAAGGAGGTGACGAACATGACGCCAACCGAGTACGTACGGCAGCAGAGCTGGGACTTGTCCTCTGACTATACGAGTAGCTTGGAGGGGGAATGCTCCCGGCCGCAAAGCTGCGGGGTGGTAGGGGAGACGAGGATGAACCCGAAATTGAGTGGTTCGGCGGTCCCATCGACGGACGGAGGACTTGCTGCACCACTAGTACTACCAACATCGAAACTGGCCCTGAGCACGTGCCCATTGTGCCGGCGCTGGACGACCTAGAGTTCAACTTTGACGACTTCTTGACAACCCTCGAAAACGACTTCTTTGAGAGGCTGTCGCGCATACCGGATGAGTATGAGCCGACCGCCCCCGCACCTTCGACTACTTATGTGCAAGAAAGCCCAGTCAGTGAGGTGAAATTCTTTCCCTGGGAAGCGGGATATACGAATGAGCTGTAGAAGAGCTGTGGAAACATGGAACCTGGCAGTGCGTGCCTGTGTTGGGTAGGCGAGTTTTGCTGGTTAAGCATTGGGTAGGCGCGTAAGAAGGGAGGAGGAATCGGGGACTTCGAAGCGCGTGCTAGTGATCATAACCTGGGCATTTGGGCAACTCGAAAGATGAACTCAGGAACAAGTGTGCATCCTATCTCCCTAGAGACGATGCGGCGGCGATGGCCAGTAACCCAGCATTTCTATTACCTGCCACCGGGGCCCTCGAAGCAATATGACTGAGTTGCTCTGTGTCTCTAATCATAGATGTAGCAAAATTCCCCATCAATGGTCGAGACAAGGTCCCTCACAGGCTTGGAGGAGAGACATGCCCAAAAGGAACTGGCGTACCTAGTGTAACGTTATTACTGGGAGGTACTAATTAGATTCCAGTCAGCAGACGATCCTCGCAAGTGCCATGTCCGGGTAGACTCACCATTCGCAGTCGTCTGCGTCCCCCACACCTGATACGTCCGGTTCCGCGGGTCAACCGTATTCTGCCAGATCGTCCACAGCCTGTCAATCTGCGCATGATGCAGCCAGAAGACCGGGTCCGATGGACTCGCAAACACGTCCAGCGCAATCCCGCCCATCTGGAAGTGGCCGAAGAAGTGCACCCCGCCATTGCCAGCATCCATCTGTACGTTCAAGCATCCCAGATCCCGGCAGCCGTCCAACAGGGCTGTCACGTTCGTGGGTCTTGTCATGGCCGCAGCCTCCAAACCCAGATCTCTCACCAGGCAGCGTGGGTTAAACCCCAGCCCACCATCCGGTCCAGGCGGGTTGAACGACACCGGCCCCAGATGCATCTGGAACTTGTCTGGCGTGAACGGGCCCGCATAGACGCATCCTCCGCCCGTGCCCGGTTGGACTGTCACTACGGCTCCCGGAGCCTGCACCACTGTTGGCTCGCGCCCGGGCACATAGGCGCCGTTGCTCCCCATGGACCACGGCGAGCCGTCGAACACGGGCGACTTCCGAGGATCTTGGTAGGAGAGGGTCCAGTCCCAGTACGGCTGGGCGCCCATGTACCCGCACTCCTCGCGGAGCGCTTTCTCGTAGAGATGGACGTAGAAGCGATGGAAAGGCAGGAAGAAGCCGTCGGCGTGCACGAAGGGTGTCAGCAGGAGATGTCCCCCGACAAAGTCGTCATAGCGGTTGCGGACGCCGGGGATCTCGCTGGGAGGGGTGATGAAGGATATATTGTTGTAGAGGCAGTAGACTGCGTCGATGTAGTTGAGGCGTTCTGCTTTTGAGAGGGATCCCCTGAAACACAGATTGTCAGCTACGCCCTTGGATTCTGGAAAGGAACGAGGGTGCAGACCATTCCTTGCGCCTGAGGAGGTTCTTGCCGGTGCATCCGGTCTTGCGAGTCTTGAGTGCGTCCCAGATGTACTTCTGGTACTCTTTTTGCAGGTGGTTGATGCGCTTGGGATGCAGCGATCTCGGGATCTTGGTGGCCACCGCCAACACCAGGGGCAGCCCTGCTGAGGGCAGCTAGGGGGAGCAGTCCAGACAACAGAAAAAGATGCTTCATCTTGAGCTGGTCTCTACTCCTTTCAAGAAAGGGTTATGGAGCTGAGAGAGTATGATCAACTACCCGCTGATGAAGACCCCGGCAAGGTTTATACCCTGAAAATGCATCCTGGTCACCACAGATCCAATCCTCGACCCTTGCCTAGGCCCATGCCTCTTCGGGATTGTGGATGCCAGTCCCTGCACTGAGCATGTCAGCAGTTCGTGTGCTGAACGCACAGGAAACAGGCTAGGAGCAGTCAAGCACCAATGAACCAGAAGCATTCTCGCTGCAGAAATGGTGGCATGCAACCACGCTATTGCAGTGCAATGTGACCCTGATGTCCATTCCGGAAGGGTCACATAAGGTGGCTGCAGCCCGGAAGCAGTCCTCAGACAGCAAAGTGCCTGATATTTGGCGGATTGGCGCTATCCGGTTGGGCCATTTGCTGAACGGCTCGTGTGCCGCAGCGTCCGGATCGGGGCGGGAATGACCTTTGGCTTGGACGGCAGCAGGGGTGTCTGTGCCTCGCAAGCGCCCTGATTCGAGCGAGGAATAATTTCTCTCGGGACAGCTTTTAAGTGCACACAATTCCGGAAAGATATCTCCCTAATCTCATTGGATGCCGAGCACGAAGGAGTCGAACTCTCACCTCGCTGCAAAACAACCGAAAGCGCCTTATCTGCTCCGAGGCAGATAGAAGTATGGCACTCCTTGGAGACGACAGGATGAGAGGAGCTTGAACTTTGCTTTAGTACCATTGGGTATTGGATTCAGTCCGACACCAACGCAGTGCATTGAAATCCAAAAGAAGGCGCGAGGTATCTTTCTCAAGCAATTATCAACCCGACCCCTTGCCCTAAACTATTTCGCCGTTACCCTCGGTGGTCTCGAACGCCGTTTAGTCACCCCCTGCGGGCTTTCCCGAAGCTGCGGGTTTTGTGAAGCCAGCACGTCCTCGTCTTCGCGAGAGCGTCCGGCCGGGGTGCTGACGGTTCGGTCCCGACCGGCACCTCAGCGGCCTTTCGCCGTCCACGTCGTGCTGGTGCATGGGCATCTTGGGGCTTGGACACCTTGGATGGGCAGATTGGCCCGAGAACAGCATGCTCAAGACGGGCTTGAGATTGCTGACCGACTTCATTGTCTGGGGCTCCGGCTGGAAGTGGACCGAACCGCAAGGATGCGAGCAAAGAGTCTGACCTTCCCGGACTGCGAGCTGCCATCCCGGAACTATGGTCACCAATTCCCGAAAACCATGGTGCAATTGGGACGCGGTGCGGCTTTCATTTATTGTCGAGGACGTCTGATGGAGCAGCTTCTTGTTCAGAGGCGTCAAACCACGAGTTGGGCAAACCATGGCCTGGGTCAACAGACTGTACCGACTTTGGGCTCGCCGTAACCTCTTTCTCGCTATTGGGCTGGGCTGTGTCGAAGGGACCAGGCGCTTCTTCGTCCAGTTCGTCGGGTTCTGCGGTATCGGACAGTTCGAGCCCAGGAGATAGACTAGTCGGTTTTTACCGCCTTTAAGACTCGCGGCAACGTCTTGCTCGTAGCCATCACCCAGCTCTTTCCAGAGACAGCTCTTTGAGAGGACGTTCGTGCTTCCACGACAGTGACAAGATGCCTTCAAGGTTTTGTTTCACGACCTGAGTGACTCTTTTTGAACTGGGGATAGGTCCGCCGCTGGCAGTTTCGAAATGGTGGTATCACAATTTTGTCTGGCCGATCCTCGTGGAACATCTCAAGTCAGGATCAAGGCCTTTGGTGGCAGTCCGTCGGGTGCAGCATCCACAAGAATCCTCCTAGGATTCACCAGACAAGAGACACTCATCCTCCGCGCACACCGACTTCGGCGCCTACAAGATCAACGCTAACAACGGGTGGCAGGATACCAACGTGCCGTCCACAACGCAGCTCTGCGTCGACTGGGGCAAGGGTCGGGGCCACTTCAAATTCTTGGGACAGAAAAGGCGCTGCTTGCTGCTGAAGTCGAAGGTCAACTACGACTGCAATGATTGGCGCTGACACAGGTCCGTGTGGGAAGAGGCCAAATGCACCTGGTAGGAGGCTGGCTTTCGAGGGGCATGACATGGTCACCGTATCTGAGGGGTTTGGCGAGAAGAGGTAGGCTGCAGGGATTTGAACGGTGACAAGGAGCGTGACGGGCCGAATTATTGTACCTGACTCCCTACATTTAATGATGATACCGTCTAATATATCCTCAGAAGACTTTGTGATTTCAGCCACAGAAAAGTCGATCGACGAGGACGGAGACTTGGTCCTATAAGCTCGCACGCCAGTTTCCAGGCACGGAGTATCTCTGGACTGTCTATTATTCGCCAGAAACTATGGACAGCGTCGCATGAGTAAAAGGGGGTAAGTTAGCGTCAGTAGTAACGCCGAATTTCAGGGTAACCGAACTTAGTACTGGTCTATAACCTGAAGCCCGACATCTTCGACATGGAAATAGCCAGAGGCATCCACACTATGATGATGAGGTGTATACTATTGTCGGCAGGATATTTCTTGACCATCAAGCAGTTATGTTTTTGCACCGCATGCAACGTTCGACATCCATTTTCTTGGCACAATCATAGGTGCCTTTTCCTACCCGGCATCACGGGAGCTTCCCGCCCCACGTTTTGGATTCTTGGCGAAGAGCTTGTTGGTCGCGCTACACCTTACCAACGTATTTCATGATCTGGCCTCAGGCCTCAGGCCTCGGCCCCTCGCTTGAGCATTGGGGTGCTTTCTCTCTCTTCCTTCCGTCAAATGGCTCCCATTCAACCGTTTCTAGGACTTTGGTTCCAAGCGGGACTGCGAGCACTCTCGGTGGTGCTTCTCCTCATCAGCTTGGCATTTGCAGTCTACTGCAGGGTGGCATACGGTCAAGATCTGGAGCTGATCTACGGTCTGGTATGCCAATATAGAAAACCCCTCCCCCCCCTTTACATGCTCATCCCACACTGAGAACAAGCATGACATAGGGCGCCACCTTTGTTGTCCTCGACGCAATCGCGCTAGCCAGAGCCGTCGTTCTACTATCCAATCATCGGCCGCACCCAACCCGCCGCGAGGCCTCCTGCACGCTATGCATTGACATCATCGTCATCGTGGTGGCTATAATAATAGGGATTGTCGTGTTCCTTTTCTCGGCACCGGGGCCCGAGTGCCACTCTCCCGAGTGCCTCAGCCGTTACGCGCCATACTGTGGCGCTCCATGCCCGTCTTTCTGTTTTGGGCGGTTTCGTATGTGATCTTACGGTTTCTTTCCTTTATGTTATGAGCATCGCCCACTGTTTGACAGACCGCTGAGTTGTTTCGTTACAGGGGTATCCATTTCTTTCTGGTTATCGTTGATGGTATTCAATGTTGCTCGAGGAGAGATCGCAAGCAACACCCCATTTCACCAGCGCGCTCGACGAGTTGATGAAACAACGGGGTCTGACACAACTCGAGAACTGAAGACCTGTGTGGAAGGCCGCTGAAGGAACGCTTCAACTTGTGCAGTTATTGGCTAATATAGATGAAGCCAGCTACTCATGAGATTGAGCCAAGTCCAGATGAGAATAATTCCTTTATCAATCACCACCTGGCCGTCCACATTCTCAAACAGACGTCTCCGTCATCCAAGTTTGTCAGCCCTCCAGCACCTCCCCTGACAATTCCCCTGACGTTCACTCATCCTTCCTGCCAACACTGCTGGTCCCTATCCAGCTGCCGACTCTTTCCCTTCAGCCTCCGATGTAATTATTAAGTACATGTGCCTTGATGCACTCCCATCTTCTCGGTGGTGCCATGCTGGCGAGTCCAGTGGAATGGGGAGCCTTCTTTATTGGCGCTATGACAGGTAGAGTTGACCCTTCTGTTCTCTAGATATACTCACTGCTTGTTATGTCACCGAAGCTTGACGGCAACGAATAGGTAAGGAGACGTCATGCTTCCTCTTCTCAACCCCCGTTTCAGTGTCTCCCTTGTCCTGCGCGGCCCCTTCGTTCTTACGCCACGGTAAGTTGTAGTACCAGCTGTCAAAGAGAGTAGCAGTCAGAATACAACCGCAAGTACCCTTTTGGCTCCCGATCCACCTTGTCCCGCAACTCCTCCGACGCACACATGTACAGCTTCCACGACGCCGCATTCGCCTCGAGCTCCCAGCGCTCGTACATGCCCACACAACCCACCTCTTCGACAATGCCGTGGGATCGTTCGATGGGAAATTAAGAGCGTCGTCGTGGGCGCCATATCCAGCGCCTGCTGCCCGTACCAGTTTCCGTACTGCTCCGGAAGCTTGCCCATCACGACGCCCGGCCAGCCACAGCAGGCTGCCTTCTCCTTGAGGTCCTCGGCATAAAAGGGGTTGGGGCTTTTGAGGGCTTGCTGCCAGAGCCGAAGGGAGGGCGGCATGTTGAGCACCACATTAGGTCATAAAGTTCGGCCGCGATGCAGGCAATTGCCACGGATTCCCTGAGGGATGCGTTGTTGGGTCGCCGGCGAACGAGTTCCTGGAGCGTCTCCTCGCGCGGGAGCAGCGGGTGCCAGATCACGGTTGGGAACTCCCACAGGCGGCCCGTGTCATCAAGGCCTCGGGATGCATGACAGGTCGTTAACCATAATGAAGCGGGCCATAACAGCGGCATCGGGGGGCCAGTCTGTGGCACATCCGTCCTCGTCGGTGTGCCAGAACTTGGCGAAGCTGGTGCTGTGGTAGATGCCCCGGATGGCCGTTCTTCCTCGCCGTGAACCATTTTCGGACGCCGTAGGCGGTGGTAGCGGTCGACGTTGCCCTCGTAGGCGGCCATGACGATGAGAGTGTCTTTGCGTGTCGTAGGCAGGTCGCGCGGCAGGGGAGAGTAGAGGAGCTCGGTGAACTTGCGTGGCAGCGTGGTTTTCTGCACCCGGGGCGGATCCCAGGGCCGCTTCCTGCCTTCAGACCACTCCTCGGTGATGTCGAAGTAATCTGGCCAAATCCAATGCTTGTCGCCGTCTTCTTCCGGACGGACCGGACCTTCCTTTAGGGGCGGGCGCACGCACGTATCACCGTTCAAGAAAGCACCGGCGCGGGGGTTATCCAGGTCAATTGTGCGCTTGTAGTCGTTCAGGACGGCATACCGAACAGGCTGGCTCACAATGTGCTCGAAGATGGCAGCTGATCCTTGGGCTCTGCCTCCCTAGCTTCCTCGGCGATGGATACTTCTGGAAGAAGGTTGAGTTCCAGGAAAGGCGACAAGTACCCACCCACAGCGCATGCACGTCCCACCTGGTAGCCATGGCCGGGTAACGGCGAGCCAACTCGCGGTACGTGTCCTCGGTGGCCAGCCCGGGATACCAGATGCAGTAGGGCCTCTCCTTCGGGTTATCCATGGCGGGGATGACGTTGCTTGTGATGAGCCTCGCGTTGGCTCTGCGGATTGAACGCAGCCGCTCACGATCGCTTTTGCTCTCAACTGTAAAGACCGGACGCGAGAATGCAGAAGTCGACGTCGCCAGAAACAGAACCAGGAGCCTTGCCCCCTTCTGCGTGTTCTGGCGTTGAAAGTTGCATGGTGGGATCGGCATTGGCAGGATCGGAAGGACTCGAGGCTTTCGCGTCTGAGTTCATCGCGACAATGAAACGAGCCTTTGCAATAGGTAGGCAGTACCGATGGTACAGGAGAAGCAGAAAGTTAGGTATTGGTTGGTTTCAGTGAGCCGGATGGAATGATCGGGAGACGAAGGTTTCGCGATAAATTGTGTGTAATAGATGGACTTTACACATTCGAGGTAATTAAGGTACTATATAATACAATACAATGCAATACACTACGAAGTAATTTCTATCTTGACGCTAGTGACAACTTCCAGGTTGGTATGATACGCTACTGTACGGATGACTGTATTGCATGCAAGAATCCCTGCTACCTCGAGACAAGTCAGAAGCAGGAAGGAGAGTAACGTTAAGTGGGCCCGTCAAGGCTGGATCACACATGCCGGTCCTCATCGATAGGCACGTCACAAGGCCAAGGTGGACACTGGGTCTTTTCAGTAAAGATCTCGGCCCGAAGTTGCCTCCACACGCCTCCACTACACTACTCCGGTTGCGAGCACAAGTCTGCCATATCGTTCATTTCCTGCTCCCTCTGTTTGTTCGCCATGAAGGGGTAAAATGGGCGCGTGTGGAGAAGGCGCCCCTGAGGGACATTTTCAGGGTCGCACACAGATGGCCTGGGGCAACCATCTGCACTTCAACTACGCTCTTGAACAATCTTTCTTTTGTAGACCACTCTGATTCAATCAACGCACTTCCACATGACGTCTTTTTAACTCTCATCTGCAGGCCCAGCATTCGGCTCTGGTGCCACCAAGAACGATCGGTTCCAAGTTCCCAACAGCATCCCCTCACGCCTTGTTACCACACTGCGCACAGAATGGCGTCGTGACAGCCGCGCCGCAGTGGCCACAGTATCTCATTCCCATGGCCCCTGATTCTTTCGGACGCAGAGTCGGAGTCGGAGCGTTCTGGTAGGGCGGCGCGGCGGCGTGGTAGTAGTCCAAAGGCTGGTAGGTATACGCGATGCTCGTTGGCTGGTGACGACTGCGCTTCACGCAGTAGACGACGAGCAGGATCCAGGCGACTAGCTTGCATATTCCGCCAATGGCGACGCAGGCGATGCCACCGTAGAACATGCCGCTGTTGGAGCAGGAGTAGTACGAGCGGTACGAGCTGTACGAGCTTCTCACGCAAGAAGCGCTGGCGGACCACCCGCCAATGAGGCCTCCGCCGGTGATGATGAAGATGACCGCGGCAATGAAGAAGGAGATTGGCCACCATTTCGAGAATTGGCGGCGTTGTGGGGAAGCAACCGCGGGTCCGGGTGGAGGAGGGTACGGGTATGTCGTGGGTTGGGCCGTCATTTCGTAAGACATTTTCTCGCTGGAAAAAAGGCGAGATATCGGGTCGTCGGTCGATGGTAGGGAGATGGAACGGACAGAGGGGTGGAGAAAGAGTGAGAATGAAAGAGTGAGAGAACAAGAGAACGAGAGATTGACTCGAAGAAAAGTTATTACTTTTTTTCCACACGAGAACCAGGCAGCGATCCAAGAAGGGCAACCAGGCCGGCGTGATCTTCTCAGCCCCTGTCAACTTTAAATGAGCCTCCAGCCCTGTTGTAAATCTTCCTACTCCTGAATTAGCTAAGCTGGATGCTGATCCCTGGCCTGCACATGCCGCTTACCGTGTTGGGTCTGGCTGCTCTGTTGTATTCTCCCGCTTTCCGACAGCTCGCTGGCTGATTGGCTTTCGCAGCGTGATGGCGGATCTTGCTGACAACCCATGCCAGCGCCACTTTCCCTTGGTCTCCCACACGTCTCCCACGTTAAGTGGTGCTCACCACCAATACAACCAGAGCAGCACAACAACTACTTTTCCGACACTGTTGACTGAAAACTTCAACAATGTCACGAACCAACCATGTATTGAGGCCAGATGGGCCGCAGGAGCATGGAGGTGGCCAATCATAAAGTACGGCCGGGAGGGAAGTGACACATGTGACGGGGGAAACATGCAGGTGGCTCATGCAGGTGGCGTAGGAGTGCCAAGAGGACTGAGCCAGGTATTAGGATCAATCAGGATCAGTGACTGAGCGGAGCTTAACCCAGATGGCTCAGTAACTGATCCAGACTTAGCCAGGAGGAGGAAGCTATATATAGTCCACAATCTCTACCGCCTACGGGCACCATACAATTCCTTATTAGTAAATGTACGAGCAGTTCCTACCTACTAATAAGAGAATTGCTTAAGCGCACCTGTTTTGGGCCTTTTGGCTCTCAGGCTGACATCTTCAGGGCCTTTCAACTTGATAACTTCCCGTCCTTCCCCTTTGAGCAGACTGCATCTCACGACTGTCTCATCACTATTATCCCTCGCAAAAATTTCCTTTCTCCTGTGACTCTGTCGCCCTTGAGGCCTTTTCCGCCAGCGCAGACTCGAATCACACTGTAAGCAAACGCCAGGTGCTGACCGTTCTCGCTAACCGGGATATGTCCCACTAAGGGCCGCCACGTTCTGCCAAGAAGGGAAGTCACTAGAACTCCAAGTGCTCGAAAGCTACTCCCACGACCTGTCGTCCCGGGTTACTGCCACTATCATCGAAGTGCTCTCGATGACTATGTCCGTTGTACTGTATGTTACCTCCAGGCCCGTCACGGCCCCCCTATCCACCGTGTGCTCAAGCTCTACGACCGTCGATTTGGCTCATGCCTGCGTAATGCTCTCGAGGACAAGCCCGCGCTATATTAGAAGAAAATGAAGCAGCGTTTCAGGCCTTTGTCAGGAAGGGAATGATGCCCGGGTTTCCGCTATCTAAAGAAAAGAAACGAGACCGAAAGCTGCGCCATCGCAGCTTGGGAGTCCATGACGAGGCCAATCGTACCGAAGGCCTTGCTAAGTACGAGGCGGCGCTATAGCAAGACTATATTGAGCACCTTGAATGCGAGACCACGGCCTATAGCCGACTCGCCGATCTCCAAGGCAAGTTGGTTCGCGTATGCTTGCCTATATTGTAACGGGCTGAGCCCGATGTGGGCCTCGGTGACCCTCGGCCAGACTCTTGGCTCGTTGCCCCCCCAAAACTCCCAATCCCAGACCCATCCACGCAACCTCCCCTCTTTGCACACGACGGATCCTCAAATGTCAGCCCAACGCCAGGCTCTGGTTGCCCTGAACCATCGCCGTCACCGCTCAACCCGCAATTCGAAGCAACACCCCTTCAGCTCTTCACAACCTCAGGCGAGCTAGTGCAGCTAAAACACCGCCCCCATGGCGGAGCTCTCCAGGCGGGAAGCCGTCTCTACTAGACCTTCAGACGCCCCTCAAACACCTCCATCTCCGTCATGTCGAGGACCTCAACGTGCATGATCGAGCGGCAAGCTCCAACCATCCTCTACACAATGCACCTCCTTTTTGCGCTCGCGCAGTGTGTTTCCGTGGTCAACAACGTCACCGCCGCAACTGCTGGCGAAGCAACTCGGCAATCTCCTGGAGGAGTGCAGTTGTCTCGTCGTCACCGGACACAGGCTCTTGCCAGGCCTTCCAGGCAACCAAGCCTGCAGGGCAGCCAAGGCCAAACTCAGCATGCCCACAACAATCGAGATGAGCATGGCAGCTAGCGCTACCGCAAGCGCGTTGCTCTCAGACGTCTGCCACTTTATCCACCGCTCAAATTTGTTTCGCGGCGGGCGGGCGTGTATGAAACCGTACAACGCTGCCAGCCGATCACCCCAATATTGGTATTCTCGCATATCTGCATCCTCAAACAGCTTGTAGCCTTCGGCCTGCGAACAGTCTTCGTCAAATCCGTCTTTCGTTATCAGCCGCTCGAGAACATGGCTGGATCTGTTGTCATCGAAGTGGAAGAGGATTGCTTGGATCGAATGAAGCGTTTCGGCTAGGATGCGTGGAGGAAGGCAACCACTGCGGCCAGTCAGTAGGGGCTCATTGGAAGGAAAGTAAGAGATCACGGTACCTTTTCAGTGAGGTCAGTATATCACTATCCTTTTGCGAGCCTTCTCGCTTCAGGCGATCGAGTTGCGTCTTGAGAAAGGCGGTGTAATGGAAGACATAAAGGGCCGGCCGTCCGGATGTGAAGGATCCAACAACAAATGGCGAGCGAGGTTGTCGGTGGCTTTGAACACGAGGCGGAATCTGGCCCTAAGCTTCCATGCTTTCATGGAGGTCTGATTCTCCATGGCCGACCTTGCGGCCGCAGACGGCACCGCTGTCTGTGGAAAGTATCGAGAGACAAAGTCGACGAAGCGTTCGCTCGGCTGCCACCCGTCCACGAGCGGTGCAGTCGACCATGGGCATGGCTCTAACAGAAACGAGCATTGCAAGTCTCGACTGCTGCGCTGAGCGTGCCGTGCCCCGCTGGCCTGGAGTCGCTCGGTGGCCTGGTCGAAAGTGAGCGTGGGATTGCCGCGGAGTATGTCGGCCGCATCGAGGATCACATCATGAGTGATGGCCTTGACTGGATCCCACTGCCCGGACTCGGGCGACTCGATCTGCAGCACGTAGACATCGGTACGCGCGATTAGACTATCGTAGACGCGAAAATAGGAGCCAAGAGCAGGCGGCGTGGTGCCGAACAGTCCGGCAGCAACCCGCTCCCTTTCAGTTTCATCCTAACCATGGTAGTTCAATGTTGGGCAAGCGCAGAGGTCAAGTTTCCTGTCCCTCAGAAGAAACTGTGATGGCCCGGAGTCCCGGAGCGGCACGCCTCGTGGCTGCTCAGTTGGGAGCTGGGCGTGAAGAGTGTTACAAGATGCCCTGCAAAGGATCTTTGTTCCCTGCCATTACATATATTCCAGCCGGCCCACCACTGCTTTTCCTTCCTTCACACAGAACACACAGAATACCATCACAGTTCTGCCTTGCTTGCCTGTTTCCTGTTACAAAGAGAGACTCTCCAGCCAATCATCGGACAACTCGCCGGCTGCATATCGACGGTGGCTGTGGGCCCCACCGGGCGGAAATATACTGTGTAACCGGCACAGGCCTGCCAGAGCCTGATCATGCTGGTTTTGAGTCGGGCTGTGTTGAATTGTTGAAGTGGGCGCAGCTGGCTCAGCCATGCAGGGGCGCTTCAGCGGGGCTTGGTAATGCATAATTATCTCAGGACATCAGGCCCTCCACCGCAGTTGATCCAGACAAGACGATCATCACTGTTGCTGCCCTCAATCCGTTGTTGTTGTGCCGCGTACTGTAGCGCTTCTCCTGCTTAATCGCTTCAATCACTCTTTTTCGCTACGTGTCTGGCTGTTGGACGTGGGTTCTATCCAATGGCAGCCTCCCGGGCTGACGACAAGCTCCGTCTCTCCCTTTCCTCTCCATGATCTGAACGATCGAAACGTGTCCCTCAAGGATGAGCACGCGAGCCAGTCTCTTGACGCAGTCTGTCACGGCAAGGGTACCGCTTCCAGCATGCGGCAGCGCCCACTTGTCTCACTACGCTGAGCTCCGGGCCTGCATCCACGCCAGGTTTCGCTAACTTCACGCCACAACACGAACCTCAAGCAAGCCAGGACTCCGATGGGTCGGTGTACTGCGACGCTCTCCAGACTCAGAACAGCAACGACGACAGCGACGCCGAAACCCATCGACCCGAGCAGTTGTAGGCAGCGTCAGCAGCCGCTGCTGGCCCTGCTGGCCCCGCTGCCCCTAACCATGTCAACTATGTCTGGAACTACAGCGTGCCGGTTCCGGGCAGCATAAGAGGATCTTTAACATGGCTCCGTTTGAATGGGGACGATGGACCCGAGAGCAGTGGCAGGCCAGGTTCGTCTTCGTCAAGGAAGCGCTTGAGGCCCTGGTCTATAAACACTTGCGCCTCCTAGACTTCGAAAACCGGCCCACCTATAGTCCGCGCATGGTGGGCACATGTCCTGCTGACGCGCACCCGGGTGTGGTGGTGACCTGTCGCGACGTCGATTTTAAGAGCATTCGCGATCTGTTCCAGGCGAGGGCTCAAGAGCCGCTGTGCCTCGGGCGGGAGTCAACTGGTTTTCAGCTGCGCTCCCCGTTTGGCTCCCGCGTGGAGAAGGCGGTGTCCACGATTCCCCGCTTGCTGCTAGTGTATTACCGTACCCGAACACCTCCCGTAACCCGGAATGACCTGGAGAAGCCGCTTCTCGTTTCCCTCGGCGCCGGGAGCGGTGCGTGTGGCGCTATCATCCGGTACGGCCAAAAATCAGCAACCCTGGGCGTCGCACTCAATGTTGGGGAAGAGTTTCTATACTCACAGTCGACCACTTGTTCTCGGCCAGAGAAACTCGCCAACCAGCATCGCCTTTTCATGATGACTCTAATTGTCCAAGCAGACTGAGCTGGCCAACTTTGGCGGCTCTCGAGCAAGGCGATTCAAATAGCTTTTGGGAGGACGACGAAGATCTGGACTTGCCTGATGACGAGTCCTCAGAGTCTATGCAGACTGAATCTGGGACTCCTGCATCAACCAAAGCTTCGGACGCTAAATTGACGGATGAAGAGTCACCCTGGCAGTGGAAGATGCTCACCTCCTCGGCTGATTTTTCGTGCGGAGCGTACCTCGACTGGGCTCTGACTTATCCCGAGTCTTCGACAACAAATGCCTCCCCAATCCGCCTCAACACTATATTCCCAAACAACGAGAGCGAAGGCGTCGCCCTAAGGGAAATTCAAAGAGCCCCTGCGTTCCATTTGGCTCGGGTTTACATGTGTCTGGAATCCGCGGCCTCCTCAGTGGCCGTATCATGGAGGCTTCCAGCTTCCTTCCCTCGCAGTCCACCCAGGAGTCCTGTGAGGTCTGGACAGTGATCTTGGACAAGGCGAGCGGTAAGAGTTGACGCATTTCTCGGTGACAGTTCATCAACGCGCTCTCTGACTTTTACCCGCAGGTGGTCTTTTGAGTGGTGAATCCGGCTCCGTCGTCGTCGACAGCAGAACCAACAACGTGTACGGCCACGTCGTGGGAAGTGATCCTCTCGGTCATGCTTACGTCGTTCCTATCGCACACGTCTTGGAACAGCTAATGGACTCTTTTGGCCTCGAGGACGTGAGCTGTGGACTTGCTGATCCTGATTGGCTTGTCCAAGCATTGCCTCGCTCTTCTGACCCCGAGGTGCCTGGCATACAAAGCGACTGGGTGGGGGACAACACCTCAGCTCTTTATCGCGGAGCGGTCCTGGACTCTGAAGGTACGTTATCTTGTTTGGACCGCTCGTCATCCTGCCAGTTAGTGCAGTTCTAAAGGCCCGCATTATGTATGCAGAATACATCAGACAAACTTTTTTCCGCGTTCGTGATGATGGAGTTGGCTTGACCTACACTGCCAACGTCCGTCAACCTCAGGCTTCGGAGTAGACAGACCATTTTCAGCGCCATCCTGTCATATGGGCACTCGAGAAACAAGATCTAGACAACATAATGCGCCAGAAGATGGAACAGATAGACAACCTAGTACGCCACATAAAAGGGCAAGACAACAAAATGCGACGAGAGGAAGAGACCATCCAGCGCCATCCTGTCATACCGACACCCGAGACGCAAGAGCTATACAACAGAATGCGCCAGGGAGAGACCTGGGAGTGGCTACGGGAGGCGCTAGACGGGGCTAGCAGCCAGGATACAACCCCATGCCCATCACTATCATACAGCAGCACTAACCATTCAGTTTCTGACACGGTTAATCACATCGGGCATGGCGGAGGTCAGATCGAGGTCAGAAAAGCGCGGTTTGGCCGACACGGCCCGTTATCTGAGAGACAAAAAGTGAGAGCTGCTTTCATGCGCAAGCTGGGGGCTTGCACCGAATGCCGAGAGCGTAGAGTCAAGGTAAGGAGCACCGTTTGTAACTTCAACTTGGTTATTAACTGTTACACAGTGCAAGCACCTAGACCTCTCTCTCTTCGAAGCCACCTACCAATCAGAAAAGCGAGTTCCAGCGCCTGGGACCTCCGGCATCGCTCTGCCGCAAGCCAGTGATGATCATGTCCGCCCAACGAAGGGAAAGGAAAAGTTGGACGATCAGTCTCTAGGCCTTCTCTCAGTAGGCCACCGGGACTCATTCTGACATCGACGGGGTCGTAATTAGTGCATGTTGACATTCAGAACTCTGAGAGCTACTTCAGGCTACAATCTAGCCTCAGAGAAGTCTGCCCTGACAAACATGCAGGCATCAGCAGCAAGCTGCCTTTGCTTCCGACGGAATACATCAAGGAACTTAGGCAGTTGAAAACATCATCCGGAACAAGGGGATTCAGAAAGCTAAATCTCATCATCATAACGAATGGCAAGGACAAGGCAGATCACAACAAAAACAACATCATAGATGCCATCAACGCCACGGCAGCCAGGCCGAGCACCATTAGCACTCCTCCAGACCAAGTTCGCATCCGCTTGTTGCAAATTGCAAGGACATGGATGCTGTGAGAAGATTCTCAAAGTTGAACGACGACATGAGTCTGGCGTTGTATGGCGTAAAGTTGAAAGAAAGCCCAAGTTTTTCAACGTGTAACCTTTAGGTCACTTTGCCCAGAATAATTTCCGTTCAAGCGTCCCATTTGCACCTGACTAACTTACCCCTTTTAAGTGGTTGGTATCCGCTAGTGGGATGGTCCGACCGAGGTCAACTAGTCTCTGCAGGAGAGATCTTGGTGAGAACGGTGTCTCCGGTCGACGCCATGTGGTCGGAGTCTATACTACACACATAAAATGGTTCGGAAAGAAGCGGTAGAATGCGGGATGTGGTTCGACAGCCAACGGAACTTAGCTTGGGCGGTTCTCTCATTGTCCGCTAATGTGTCTTTTATTCTATCCTTTGTTTTACTCCTCTTCTTCTTGAGGTATTTATTGTCTGCCAACGAAACTTGACCGTCAATGGCAACCCAATGTTCTGCCTTTAGACGACAAAAACCTCATTTGCCTTTGCCGTCAGCGCCTCGACAGCAGCAACGAATAGCTACGTTGGGCCTCCTTAGCCTCGTAGCGCTTAATTAGTCGCGCTACTTCTGCACTGCTCAGGGTCTTTTTCTAACCCTCCAGCACTCTTCTCGGCTGGACATTTGCCATGCCATCAAACCCATCCACTATACTTTTGATGTCCTCTTGAACATTGGCGCGCCGAGCCGAGAGAGATAGTAACCTCGGCAACGTTGTCCGGCACCTGCAACCAACGCCTCCTGGCGGTTTCATGCTGGATGAAGATCAGGACCACTCAACTGGCCACGGACGACGGGAGACAGTGAGAGGATAAGCTTAATGCCTCGATGGCGCAAAACGCCATCGTCTAGTTCCCACCAGGCACATGCCACGTGTCTTCGATGACCGCTGGAGTCCCCCTTATGTGAATATGCATGAAAGTGAAGAGTGAGCGTACTTGCGTAGTTTATGGTTATACCCAGGTAGCAGTATGATCGTTCAAGCGGAGTTATAACCAAATGCCTTCCCAGGAGTCCCTGGGACGCACCCGAGAGCAAGTTCAGTCTGACCAGTCCGGAGGTGATTTGGGCCACGTCTCGTAGTCAACCACATCCTCCCAACGAAGCACCTCGCTCTCACTATTGTCCCGACCTGCGCTCCACTGGCCCACCACGCGACGTCCTCCTCCCCCTCCTGGTTCCTTTTTTGAGTCTTCTTCTTCGTCCTCTTCTCCTTCCGCGGTCCGGCCGTGAACCTCCTCTCCGCCCACGCCTTCAACGCTGCCGGATTTCTCAAGCACCAAATCACCACCTCCCTGGTCGCCAGCACATCCTCTAGCGCATCATGCATCCCCTTCCCCCCTTGCCGAATCTCAATTCCCACCAGCCCCTTGCAAAGCGTCTGCAGGCCCGGAATCCGTCCAGCGACCTTCTGCCTTGGCTTGAAGAACGCCTCGCCGGCAAGGATCCCGGAGTCCACAATCTTGGTGTGGACGGTGCCTAGGGCGTGAAGGTCGTGCTTGACGGATTGTCCGACGATGATTGTCTCGCTGTCGATGTGGTTCCACAGCGCCGTCACGGCTGCTGGGGTGCCGCCGCGGAGGGCTCGGCCCTCGGCGACGGCCACAGCCATTTTGGTCGAGGTGATGCCCGTGAGCCGGCTGCGCCAGTCGGTGATGGGCTCGGTTGGCTGTATCAGGGTGTTCAGCAGCACTCGGCCCGAAAGGAAGTCTATTAGGGCCAAGGCGACGACAGTTTGGCTGTATTCGCCTGTGGGGAGCTTGCTGCCAGTCATTTCGCAGTCGAGAACGACGGCACGGGCTTTAGGATTGGAGGGGTTGACGGGAGGGGCAGTGAAGTAACTTGGATTGGTATGTGAGAGGGGATATTGTTCCATTTCTAGGCCGGGGAGGGGTGTGCTGGTGATTGAGGAGCTGGTCGAGAAGGGCCAGCTGCTCCTGGATATTCAGTCCAGAATAGGTGTTGCCGCGGCAGGTGACGCTGGGATGCCAGTCGGGGAAGGCAGCCTCAGTCGCTAGGGTGAGATGCTCGAGATTGAGACCGAGTGCCTCTTCTGGTGAAAGAAGCGGCTGTCTAGCAGTAGAGTTCTCCGGGAAGGTAGTGTTGACCGCGAAGGTCGGACGGTGAAGAGTGATGCCGAGTAAGAATTTTCCCTCTGGCGAAAAAAGCGACTGCGTGCTCACAGAGTTGGCACAAGGGACTAGTCCTGCGGCATCACGGCGCACCGGCGCGTCCCTCCGGTGCTGCAACAGAGCCTCCCGACTCCCAAAGGGTCACCAGCACTTGTCGCATTTGAACACTTTCTGAGAAGTCCTCGGTCTCTGAGCAGCTGAGTCGGTCGACAAAGGCTGTTTTGTAGCGGACTGCTGCAGTGCCGGCGGTGCGGTCTGGGAGAGGAACTATTGATGGGTGGGGGGGAATGGTAACCGGAGTATTGAAGGTGCTTCAACAGATCCTTGTGGTCGTCAAAGATTCTGTTGCATTTGTTGCACACGGTGTACCCCCTCGCATGAGCGTGCTGGAGGGGCCTTTTTTGTTTGGAATGACCGTCCACATGAGCCACATGGGAAGCGATGTCAGGATGGTTTAGGTTCGCTCATACTTTTTCTGGAAACAGATGTCTTTGGTGGTGATGGCGGTCTCAGGTTGAGGCCTGAAGAGTGCAAAAATGGCTGTCAGGTTGAGGGGGGGCCTGCGGTTGGAGAGGGGAAGAAGCAACCCAACGCGTTGCTGAAGGACAAACCATAAAATGCGGTTAGCGTGTACCACTGTACAGCACCAGTTTTCTGCGTCCACCCTGCTCGCTTCGACTCTGATTTGACAGGACCTAACCACACATAACTAGGTCTACATGTACCAATCTGAACGCCCTAGGTACACTGGGCAATCAAAGTGCAGCAGGGTCTGCGGGGGATGGCCTTCGGGTGGTTTATTCAAGAGAGCTGGCTTGCGAGCGGGGTTGCGCTGAGAAGCTGTGTTCGTTTAGGGCATAGCACATATCTGATTGGGACTGTGACACTTCAGCAGGGTTGTGGGGTGTACATATATAGCCCTTGCCGCAAAATTCACAAAGCCCATCTCGGCACGCTTGTGCCTTGTTGATCCTCTGGTGTGAGAAAGAGAGGTTTGCCAAATCAATAACTATTGATAACAAAAAATGGTCTGGTACAATTCACACAGAGGTTGATTTGGGGAAAGACTTGGAAGGTTGGAGAGAAACTACGAGCTCTTGGGAATAGGAGCTGTCCATTTGTACAGCGTACCAGGTGTTGGGATATCCATGGTACGCCTGTTGTGCTCTAGTGCCATCCACGATGCGACACGGAAACAAACCGATGGAAGATAATTAGCACACCCACCAGCCACCGTCGCATGACACCCCGGTCAAGTGTAAGAGGACTACGAGAAGTGCATGTCAACGGAGGAATTAGGAGTGTTCCCTGAGTTAGAGGAAGAGAAGCCAGAAGATTTCCCCACAGGACTCGAGTTCGGACTTACAGCTCCGTATTCGTATTCGTAGTTGGCCTACATCTCGACCGTGGCCCTTGATTTCGTCCACCAGCCGAGTACTTATTCGCAGTGAGACCTTGAACAGCTTCCTATGAGAAATACCATCCAGTTTGAAAGCATGCACTACAGCCAAGTTGAACACTTGATTCATTCACCACCACATCACAATGATCCGCTCGGCTCATGCTGCTTTTCCGACCACAGTCCATCCCTTTTCCTCGCCAACCCTTACTCTTGCGCCTACGAGAGGGGCTCATCCTCAGCTCGCAATGCTCTCGTCTTCATTGGCGGGTTGACGAGTGGTCCACACGCAATGGACCTCACCTTCCTCACCAACATGCTGGAGCAGAGCCCAGGTCTCGACTTCTCCCTCTGGGAGTTCCGGATGCGCAGCTCATACTCCGGCTTCGGGTACTCGAGTCTTGCCAACGACGCTGAGGACACGGCTGCGTTGGTACAGTACCTTCGAAGCATTGGGAAGGAGAAGATTGTTCTGGTGGGGTCTTCGACTGGTAGGACTCATGCCCCTCTACCTCTGTTTGTCCAACCCAGCGTCGTCCACAGGCCTGACATCAACAGGATGCCAGGGCTGTCTTGAGTACGCCAACCGCGACAAATACCAGACTCCTCCTGTGGATGGATACGTCCTGGTAAGCCCGTTTCGGACCGGGAGGCTGCTTTTCTCTTCATGGCCCCTGAAGACCTGGAGAAGAGCATCAAGGTTGCCAAAGCGATGATCGAACGGGGCCAAAAGAATGATGCAATGCCAAAGCACTTCCTTCCACCTTTTTTCACGAGTCCTCTTACCGCGTACAGATGGCATTCTCTCGCCGCCAAGGGGTGAGTGCCGCGGCTCCCTTGACCATCCCTCGCGGTCCTGGCTGACGTGTGACTCAGGGGTGATGATGACTACTTCTCATCTGATCTGCCCGACTCAACTTTGGCTGCAACCTTTGGGCAGGTTGACAAGCCACTGTTGCTCTTGCCGGCTGGAGAGGACGAGATGGTGCGCCGGGCGTCGATAAGAAGGCATTGCTGGGAAGATGGGTCTCGTCTTGCAGGAAGGGAATTGCAAGTGACCTCTGGACTCATCCCGGACGCAGACCATGTTGTTTCGCAAGCAGAAGCGCAGAGTTGGGTGGCAGGAAGAGTGAAGTCATTCTTGGAGAGACTCTGAAAGTCTACGTATTGATGGCAAGGAGATGCTGGCAATTGTGAGGCACAGCGTCAAATAAGACACCTGGAGTTGTGACCTACCAAGATTTTTGACTTAGTAAGAAATCAGCGGCACGGTTCAAGGCTGCCAAACGTAGTAAAACAAACATCAGTACTTTACTCCCATTTGACACCTCGTATCGGCTTACACCATGCTGCCTGTCTTGTTGTCGCAACCTGACGCGAGACCGCCCTGAGCCTGTGTTAGTTGTGCCTCGTGGCCCATCTTGAAACTGCCGAGCTCCTTAACGCCTCCCGCACTATACGATAGATGGTGTGCTTCAGTCCTTGGATAGCATTAGTGTGCGTCTTTTTGGGCTTCCAGGCGAAGATAAATACACGTCAGTCGGTCCAGAAGCGAGTCAAGCCATCCTCAACACACACTCACAATAGTTCGTATCTGCAGTTCCAGCAACGATCAAGACATAAACCCAGCCCAGGCGGCAGTTCTAGTTCAGCCTTCAATCTACCAAGCTCCATCATGTCTCGCCCCTCCAGCTCCCGCGGCACCGGCTTCACCCGGTACTCCAAGTCTCCAGCGCGCGAGCAGGCCCTTCGCGCCCATCCCGGCCGGCCAAGCCCCCTATGTCCCCACGTCCAGCAGTACACCGAGAACCGACGCTACCGCGACCTGATGACCCGCGTCTACAAGGAGAACGCGCCCACACACTTCGCGAGCATGTACCTCGAGGGTGAGACGTACCTCCGGGCCAAGGTGAGCACCTCGCTGGCGCACGAGGTGCTCGTCCTAGACAACATTTACAACGGCCAAGCGCGCCAGCCCAACCGGCTCAAGACGAAGCACCTGGTGGCGCAGTGCCTTGCCACGAGCGCATCAACCCGGCCGACGTCAACTTCATCCTGATCCCCAACATCGACAACGCCAACACCAAGACCGCCATCAACGCCTACCTCGGGTACGAGGGCTGGGTCTCGGGGCAGTGGCTGTGCCCGAAGGCCGGCACGCAGCACTACGCGCAGATCATGGCGACGGAGCTTGCGCGCACAGCGAATAGTGTGGCCGGGCAGCTGGGGAAGATGGTTGGGCAGGTGTGGGTGGGCAAGATCTCGGACCAGCCGACGCTGGGGTTCACGTTGGTGACCTTCCCCGTGCGACGACGCCCATTCCCGCCCCCACGCGGTGCGTCCGGGGACCCCGCGTCCTGCTACCCCGCGTGCGCCGACGCCGGTTGCGAGGAATGCTCGTAACTGCGGCTGCATCATTGCTTAAGGGATTGGGATGTTGGATGCCGATGGAGTGGTGGGAGGCAAAGATGATGGAAGCAGAGGAGGCAAAGATCGGGCTGGCACCCGGAAGGAGAGAGGACTGGGATTCCCTGCTGCACACATCCAACTTGTAGATGCACTCGTTAGTCTTGAATATGGTAAATCATAAGCCTAGGTGGTAGTGCCATGGACTATCTTTCATCCTGCTTGCTAAAACATACTCGCACGCTCCAAAACCGGGGCCAAACCCTTACCAGTCCCCTCTATCATTTCAATACAACCGATTCTCCTGCCCTCAATTAACGATGCTTCCCAAACAACCTCGCAATCTCCCACATAGCTCCCGGCCACCATTCCTCACCGTCCCTCTCGTACTCTTCTGTGGACCAACGCCCATCCTTCCTCACAGCATCCAGCACCCTCCCCAACTCCCATGCCCCAATCCCCCGATCCACCACACATCATCCAGCAACATCACCAAAACAAGCCAATGGGAGAAAATCTCCAGCGCGAGCTGATGGGTTACACTAAGTTCGAGCATGGCGGCTGGTGCTTCTGTTGGGTGGCTTGATATAAAGGCCATAACGTCCTCGATCAAGCCTAGATACCGGGTCGGGATCTTGTGCACGAAGGACATGATTGTTCGCCGAAGGAGGGTGGAGGGTGTCATGGAGGAGATGCTGGCTGCGTAGCGGCGCAACCAGGGCGAGAGCAGGCAGAGGCGGGGTGATGATGCTGCTGGGTTAAACGACATGGCATCGGCGCGGAGGTGAGGTAGATGGTTGTCGTTGGGATCTGGGGGCGTACTTGGTTGGGGGGCGTGGTGCGTTGGCGGAAAGGTCGCGGTCACGATGGTGTTGAAGATGGACAGCGCGGCGAGGCACGCTTGGAGATCCTCCGGATCGATGTTGTGTGCAGGTTGGGGCGATTGTGGTCTTTTCGTAGAGTTTGGAGAGCGCACAGCCCGCGGTCGCGGCCATGATCGGGCTAATGGATGATTTGGAAGTGCTCTAGCATGGGATGGCAGGTGTTCGTACTGGTGGCCGTGACTTGCCAGGGGTTCTAGGGCGGGGCTCGCTTGTGGCATGTCGTCAGTTTGCAGTGTCTCCTTGAGAAGCCCAGCGTAGGCTAGGCGGACAGCACGGAAGAGGCTCATCCATTGAGGTTGCTCAGGCATGAGATGGCAGGGTACTTCGTCGCCGACAGTTGCCGTTTTCACCAGCCAGATACGGGCGCAGTGGCTGCCCGACCCGTACATGCCCATCATGGCCGCGTTCGCGAGAACGTGATCATAGTTCTTGGGCTCGTGGAGGGTGGCTTGGATCTCCCGCATCGATTCGAGGTGGTATTGGTGTGCAAGCGATAGCAGCAACACAACTTGACTGCGATCATGACTGGATACTGGCGGCTTGTGGATGATGTCGCAGCACTTGCACACCGCCGCGAGTGCCAGCACGGATCTCATGAGAGGTTCGCTGTGGCAAGCGAGATGTGGAATGCGACCTGCAGGGCATATTGGTCGTCGCTGTCCACGGTCAAATCTCTGCTGGTGTGCTCGAGGTAGTGTCTGAGAAGCTCAAACTCGGTGGGAGAGAGCGCGTGCGCAGCTGGTGATCGCAAGGGCGAATCGAGCATGCCGAAGGGAGGGACACTCGATGCCGATAATGCCGGGGAATGGCCACAACTTCCAGGGGGACTGGCGCGATCCGCCATGCAATACGCCCGGGAGACCTCGACTTCTATCCAGTCCTTCTTTCTGGGATATTGGCAGGCCAGGTTCATCCTCTCGCACCTTGAGCATCGTGGTGTGAGCTCGTCGCACTGGGCCTGTCAGCCAGTGTCCTGTCTTCCCTCTGGGTTGTCGTACCTTGATTCTGCGCTCTTTGCATTTTGTACAGCCATATCTCGACTTTCGGTGCGACCTACGTGACTTGTACTCGGTTTTGCTCATGCTGGGGTTTGATCCTTTCTTAGGAGATAAGAAAGTGAGGTCGGGATCTATGGATCGAAGCCTAATCAGCAGGCCGTCAATTGTTTTAGGGTACTCAGAATCTGAGTCAGCTAGGCGTTGCTGGTCCTTCTGTTGACGTTGACATAGCCTTCAGTATTTGGAATTGCAGGGGAAGCTGTTAACCATCTCTGGCTCGCCGTCTCACACCGTACGTCATGGGAGCTGCGCCTGGCGCTTGGCATCCGAACCAGACCGCCATTGGGATTGGGACTCCATTTTTGAAATCCGAGGACTTCAAAGAAGCCGTAAGAACTTCGCTGGGTAGTTGGGACGGGTCCTAAAGCATGCTCTCCAAAAGTCCAAGGTATAACCAGCGAGAAGCGGGTGGATAGGGACCTCGGCGTCATTGCTCTCGACTTTCCGTTCCGTTTCCGAATCGTATCTTTTTATGAAAACAGAGTTGGGTCAGGGAGAAACCGATAACCTAGGAAGTATCGCAGGTGGGGCTGTGGGGTCCGGATCTGTTGGCGCAGCAAGGGTCAGCCCCACTTGTCTGCAAGTGCGTATTCGCTAAATGCTCCTTCCCGGGCCCTGAACATAAACGCGAAATCTCGTCAAGAGAAGCTGAGAGGAGCACTGGAGATGTTTGTTGCGTTAATGTTAACTCCGTTGCGTTGCAGAGACTTCAAGACAATCGATATACCGTTCTTTCTGCCTCAGGGTCGAATCTTACTTTGCGTGAAATATGCTCCAAATCGGAGCTCCTGTGGTCACGAGTACGACTCTCACCGAAAACTCTGGCGGCTGACAGTTGACCGTCAGGCCCCGGTTGTCTCCATCTTTCCAACCACCCTGCAATTGAAGCCGATGATGAACCAACTTGCTCGGCAATCAAGAACCATTTCAATGGCACAGCATTTTCGCCGCGGGAACCCCTGGCGTTAGCTGCGATGGGTCTAGGCATGAAGGTCGATGTGGCTGAGCAGGGGGATGGCAACCGGAGTATGCCAGGACTGTCGCCCATCAGTATCTCAGCCATTCAGAGACTCATACGTAGAGATGCCCTCCAACTAACCGAGCCTCGATGGAAGACGAATAAGGGCCGCGCTGCGGCTCGTTGACGGGGCGGAGTGGGCGGAGACGTGATGAATTGACACATCCAGTGCGACAGGAGAAGTCCGATGGATTAGTTGTCACAAGGCACATTGGAAGTGTGATTCCCATGCTGCTGAATACGCGCTGCGGGAGTGTCCGCCAAGCCGAAATACGCTCTCTGCGGCGGAATACGCTCCTCTACTCTCACCAACAGACTAAGTCTAGCTTTCGAGACCCAGAACCCTACAGCATATGCATAAATACTTGAGAACCATCAGATGGGTTCCTCGCCGCTGCAGCAGATTTCCGCCTCTCTCCAGCCCATCATCAGGAATTACTCAGCACAATATCAGCCTGTAAAGCTATGAAGTTCAGTCTGTTTTTAGAGTCATCTCTCT
>JARNGD010000157.1:0-78215 GCA_031001845.1 Achaetomiella virescens
CGAGAGCACCAACTGGATCGAACGATCGTGGACGCTGCAAGAGGCCATGCCTAAATCCACCCGCGTCATTTTTGCCTGGAAATTAGGAGGAGGAAAGATTGACGGGCTGACCAATGGTCGCATCCAAGAGATAGAGAAAGGACTGAGTGCAATGATGGAGCTCGGGGAACTCCTTCAAGCGTCGTATGTAGGTTTTTTTTTACTGGTACAATCAACATGTCCGCTGGGATTGTTTGGTCCGAACCGAGATCCTATCCTGGCACTCATGGCGGTTAAGGAAGCAACGACGCCGGAGATGAGGGACATGGGTGTGTGGCGGAGCGCCTTGCTCAGGACCTGTTCCCAGCCCCGCGACATGATTTTGAGTATCATGGGCATCTTCGGCGTCAATCTGGACGCTGGCAGGTACAAAAAAGATGACAGAGAAAGAGCAGCGGTGGACTTGGCTTTGAGAATTTGAGGAATGGACGGGGAACATCGTGGCTGGGTGCGGCTTCTGGAGGTGGCAACCTGCCTAGCACGTGCTCGATGCCGCGTTTTCCAGCTATAGATGGACGAGAAGTCTACTATAGCGTGGCTGGACGCAAGAGAAAACCGTGGGAAAGCATGGGGTCCGACCTGATTTGGTACGTCCAGCTACTGCGAAAGCAAAGATGGAAAAGAGAGGCGCTGGCCGTTTGCAGCTGACCGCCAAAAGCCTCCCTGTTGAGCTTCGGGACTTGAAACCAAATGGGAACCCATTCTGGGGTAGGTTTAGCTTCATGGCGTCCCTGATCCTCGATGAGGGCCCTGAGAGAGGGAAAACCGCGGTCATCGATCTCGCGGCCTCGGTTGCAGAGGGAGGCTATCGGGCAGTGGAGGTTGAGTTTTGAAGCACTTTTGTCTTCCTGCAACTGCTGCAAGGGCCCAGGATGATCACTGTTGGTTGGAGGTGAGCCTGATGACTCAGCAGCTGCCTGGATGAGGCGTTGGGCTCCCCACATTGGCAACTGTGGCGATTGGCTATCTGCACCGCCACAGCGTACATCCCCTCACTGTTCCACACAATTTTGGCGGCTTGTGGTTGCCCATGACGCAGCATTCACTGCCGCTCGCACAAAGCCAAGATCCTGCCTGCATGCCGTGTCCTCGGATAGGCGAGCAGAAAAGCGCTTTATCCCGGAGCTGAAGTCCTGATTTCGTCTTTCCTTCTTCTTCTGTTTCTGTTCAAGCTCCTTCCGCATTTACTGCGCCTCTGGACTGCCGACTTCACCTAGCAACCGGGTTTTCAAAACAATCAGCACCATGTTTGTGCTCAGGAACGGTACGTTGCCCCGCATTTCCCTTGATGCACCCCTCCGCCTGCGACGATCCTCCGACTGCAGCCGTGTTACAGAGTTCATCCAGGCGTTGTCTGATCCTGCTCCGGCTCTTGTTCATGCTTCTTTCAAGCGGACTGACCCTTTGTTTACAGTCGGGAAGTTGCTCTTTGGCTCCAGCAACCAGGAGTCTATGATCGAGCTGCCCCAGGGCCAGCTCTACCTCGTACGACCACTTTCGCCCAAAGGCTACTCCGAGCTTATTTTCAAGGACGCATCCGCCCGAATACGACGAACGGCGCAGGATTTCCAGTACCAGCTTGTCGTTCAGCGAGTCTATGAAGAGGGAGAGGCCGAGCTGCTCGCAGAAGAAGAGGGTGAAGACGCCGAAGCCGACGCCGATATTTCTTGCTGGAGAGCGCGACGAGAAGACATTCCTTCTCGACGAAGCCCTTCATTTCCGCGTTGAGAATCGGGAAGGGACCGAGAAGGTTTTGGCTTGGCGAGACCTAAGCGGTGACGCCGGCGACGTCTACGAGTTTGTCTGCGACGCGACTATCACCCCTTCGCAGGTCCAGCAATTCGAGCGCGTCGCCCGCCAGTGCCAATACGAACGCAAGTACCGGAAGCCGCATACCACTGCTACCGAGTCCGACCTCCAACAGTTCGAGTTTGACGAGCAACCCATCCCCCAAGCCAGCCCCGTCCACAGCCCGACGCTTTTGAGGTCGACCGAATTGTCCGACTCAATGGTGCTGGGCAAGCCTGCCGCCAACACTGGCGCCAAGCGGGAGAAGGCGGCCGACCCCGTGACGCCGACAAAAAAGGGCAAGGAGAGGGACATGAAGCCCCCAGCAGTCGGAGCACACCCGGAGGCTCGCGAGATCTTGGCGGCTGAGGTTGCCGAGCTGCACTTCTTCGACTTCCCCTCGGGCGCGTTCGTCATGCAGGATCCGTCCGTGACTGCCACAGTGACCGAGATTGGCGACTGGCAATACTGGCTTCAGGTTAAGAGCGCTGACCGGGATTGGCTGGGCATTCCGATTGTCGCGGACATCAACCCTGTCTTCAACTTTGAGTTCCTCTCCTTCATATTTAATCAGTTCTCCGACGATGGCTCCGCCTACTCGTGGCTTCTGCGATTCAAGGACCAGACCACGCTTGAGCGGTTCCAGGAGGGTCTCCTCCAGGCTCTCTGGGAACAGCTGAATGAGATGAAGTGGTCCAAGATCAAGGACAAGGAGCGCGACTACGTTGCCGATGCGTTCAACGACCTGGCTATGGAGGATTCGGAGCAGCATGAAGAGGAAGAGGAGGAGGAACGCTACGAAGGAGGAAGAAGAGGATGAGGGGGCGCAGAGTGAGCATTACGACAGCGACGAGGAGCAGATGATGTCGAGTACAAGCCCAAGGACGGCGATGTCAACAAGCAGCTCGCCGTCGGCTACAAGCACGACCGCTCATTCGTTGTTCGTGGCTCCAAGATCGGCGTCTTCAAGCATACACCCAACAACCACCTCGAGTTCAGCACGAACATCTCCAAAGTCGAGACTCCCAAAGGAGAACTGTTCTCGCCAAGAAGGTCATGCTTCACAACGAGGATCGGAACCTAATCTTGCAAAAAGAAAACGATCCGAACAAGCTGTACCGCATGGATCTCGAGTACGGGAAGGTCGTGGATGAGTGGACTATCCACGAAGACATTCCCGTCGTGACCTTCGCGCCGGAGAACAAGTTCGCTCAGATGACCCACGAGCCGACGTTCCTGGGTATCAGCAAGAACGCCCTTTACCGCGTCGACCCTCGGTTGTCTGGCAGCAAGCTCGTCGACGCTCAGCTGAAGCAGTACGTGAGCAAGAACGATTTCTCGGCATTGCGACAACGGAGAAGGGCTACATCGCCGTGGCCTCCAACAAGGGCGATGTCCGCCTTTTTGACCGACTCGGCATCAACGCCAAGAAGCACATTCCCGCTCTTGGTGAGCCTATCATCGGGCTTGACGTCTCCGCCGACGGTCGCTGGGTCCTCGCCACCTGCCGGACCTACCTCCTCCTCATCGATGCACTTCAAAAGTCGGGCAAGAACGAGGGCAAGCTCGGCTTCGAGAAATCCTTCGCCGCGGACGCCAAGCCGCAGCCCCGTCGTCTGGCCCTCACGCCCGAACATGTCGCGCAGTTCGCCTATGAGACCGGCAAGGGTGTCAACTTCACGCCCGCTAAGTTCAACACGGGCGAGGGCGCCGAGGAGACCAGCATCATCACCGCCACGGGCCCGTACATCATCGAGTGGAGCCTTAAGAAGGTTCTGGCCGGCCGCAAGGCACCGTACCTGATCAAACGATACACGGATGATGTGAAGGCTGACGACTTCAAGTTTGGCACGGACAAGAATGTGATTGTGGCGCTGCCGCACGAGGTCAACATGGTCAACCATGCACGGTTGAAAAAGCCCACGCGTGAGAGCATTGCGGGTGATTTTGGGATTGCGGCGAGGAGGGGATCGGGGAGGGTGAGCACCCCTGCTGCGGGGAGGTATAAACTGGGAAAGGAGTCTATCGTGGAGGAGGCGTTTTGAAACGGTGAGCGAACCGTGTTTGGGTTTGCTGTGCTGTTCTGTGCGATTTGGTCGAGGTCAAGGTAGTGTGCAGCACACCCCTTTTTGCAGACAGGAGTTCTGGGCACCATCCGCGTGCCTTCGTGGGATGGTTGGTTCACTGGGTCGATACCTCTCTGAAGTTGTTTCCTATCTGCGATTCTTTCTCGTTTGGCACTCCAGGCAACGGTCACCGATGTCTTCATTTTCGATCTGCCAACATTTTCTTGTTTTCTGGTATTCGCAAAGTCATTTAAACCATGACAGGACAACACAGGGCTGAACACTCATGGCATTCCTAATACAATAACAATCTGGTATCGCCCCCCCCCATCCCCTCCTACGCAGCCAATGTCCGTTAAACGCCGGCCCTCCCTTTGCTCCATTCCCAGCTTACCATTCCCTATTCCAACCCTCGCCCTTCAAGCAGTAGGCCCTTTCCTGTCCGCCGATTTCCAAGTCCCCGTCTTGCTATCCACCCTCGGATCAAGCTTATTCATGATATCCGACTTGTGCGGGCCCGAGGTATGCGGCGCCGGCACCCCCGATCCCGCGCTCGTCGTCGAGCTGGTTTGTGTCGCACCTGGCCCGACATGCCTATCCCGATCGGAATCAACCCGCGGGTCCAGCGCGTTCGCCACCCGCGACGAGTGCGGCCCGTACGTTCCCTCGGGCACATCACCGCTGGCAGCGGTCTGCGTCCCCATGCCCGACGCGCCGGTCTGCGGCCCCGCTCCAGCTGGCGCTGGCGCCGCTGCGCCGAGTCCGCCGCCCGTCATGCCGCCCCCGGCGCCGGCACCCTCGCCCATCCCCGCCGAGGCCATGCCGCTGGCCTTGTGCGGTCCAAGTCGGAGTCCACGCGCGGGTCGAGAGCGTTAGCGACGCGGGAGGAATGCGGGCCGTAGGTGCCTTCGGGGACCTGCTGAGGAGGAGGACCGGCGGTGGCGGGGGGCTTGAGATATGGGCTGCTTGTCGTGGGAGCTGTCGACGCGCGGGTCGAGTTTGTTGAGGATGTCGTGCTTGTGCGGGCCCGCCGTGTGAGGGCGGGGCCGGAGTGGTGGATTCGCCGTAGGTGAGGTTTTCACCTTTGCGGATTCCGCGTTCATGGGTGGACATTTTGGTAGTGTTTCTTGGGGTACGGTGATGTTTACTAGATATTATCGGATGGTGGTTGTATGGGGTAGGAAGAACCTCATAACTATGGATAGCGGTGAGCAGGTAATATAGGGAGACTGCAGGGATGAGAAGAGGGGATGAAGAGTATTGCTTCGAGGATGATATCACACAACGTCATGCCCGCGGTTTGTGACAAAGAGTCGGGGAGTGTCAGCACGGCTCTCCCGCACCCACTCGAAGCAAACTTCATCCCAAGTGACGACCGTACACGATGCGGTCATGGTTGGCCAGGCGTCAGCATCCTCACTTACACAGGCCTCGTTCGAAGCGGTGGGGATGACGCAACTATTGGTTGAGACACGACCAGGCGGAGTTGCCACAGGTTCCTGATGGCATCGGGTCCAAACAGATATCAATGTCAATGAAAACGGCAAAATTTCCATTCTCACGCATATGGAAGATGCTACTGTTTATGATACTAATTCGATGAATATTGTCAGGATGCCTGGTGGGATCAGATGCCAGGGGCACAGCGGGTCCAATGCGAATAAGACAGTCTTCGAGTTAAGAAAACGGATTTCGAGGCTGATTATACGTATCGAACTAGTACAGTTTGGAATTCCAACTGATAGCCCATGCCAGAGTAATCCAATTTGTCATCCTGCGATGAACCCTTCCAATGATCCTATATTCCATCCCACAACCTAAAACGCCACTCCTCAAGCCCCATCCACTGGTCCACCTTCTCTCCCAAACGCGTCATCATCACCTCCTAACCTCCTTTCTCGGCCCATTCACCAACCTATTAACCACCAACCCACCCAACGCCGACCCCATCGTTCCCAGCTTCCCGCCGGCACTACTCGCTGCTTCCTCTTCTCCGTCGCAGCCCCTAGCACACCCGCACTGATCGCCGCGGTAGCCACTCTCTGCCCCTTAGGCCCCTTCCACGGCCCAGGCTCATGGCGCAGTCTGAAGGCCTCTGCGGCCGCAGCCTCAACTGCTGCTTCCACTCCCCGTTCGATCCGGCTGCGGCTGCGGGATGGGACCCGACGGCTGCTCCTTGCGCCGGTGGTGCTCTCCCGGCGGGAGCGCCGCGAGTGGCGGGATGGACCTGGGGAGGTGCTGTGGTAGCGGCGGGTGGAAGAACCGCCGTGGTGGGAAGTGGGGTAGTAGTACCGATCTAGGTCGCGGTCGTAGTCGTGAGAGCGGGAGTGGGAGCGTGTCTTCGGGATTCATGATGGTGACTTTTCTGCTCTCCAGACCAAGACTTTCCATGGCATCACCGAGCTTGTCGAGTGCTTGACGGCCCAGCGAGCGGTGCCGCGGACGGTGCTCGTAGCCGTAGTCGTCGTAGTAGTAGCGGTCATCGTAGCGATCTTCGGAACGGCTGTGCCGGCGGCCGCGGCGGTCTGACATGGTTGATATGTGAGATGTGAGGTTTGGCGTCGTTGCCTTAGCACAACGTTGTTCCGTAAGTGACCGTCGAAGGGCGTCAGGGGTATTGTCAGATTTGAAGTATCAAAAGTGGAAGCGGTTTGGAACTTCATGGACTAGTCCTGCAGATGCCCTCGTCTTCAGTCTTCAAAGGAACGACGGCAGAAAGCACCAGTTCAAGTCTAACGTCTGACTTGAGAGTCTGACTGTGGCGCCATGTGGTCCGGAGGGTTGCGTCACAGGCAGCCCCGTCGGAATTTGTAACCCTCCTTCCGACACCCGATTTGTAGATCTCCATCTTGGCTGAGCCTCCTCATTTTCAAGTCTGACCCATGGGATGTTCAAAACGACCATGGCATACTTCATCAGTGGGGAACAGACTGCAGGATAAGTGTGTGGCAATGGACTGGCCGGGTATAAGAGATAAGATTAAGTTCCTGCTGTTCAAGTCTACCCGTGGTCTTTTGTCCCATTACAAAGTTTCTTTGAAGCTACTACACATATGGCCTGGATCTACTTTGGAGGCCACATTTGAGACACCGACGGTTTGTTGGTCAAGGCCGGCTCAGCACGCGTCTATTCATGAACTTGGATCCAATTCAAAACTCTGCTTCAAATCCAACGACCAGTCATTATTGGAAAGATTTTTGGGCTCATATCTAGGAGTGCTGAGACCCTTAGTGGGAAGTTTTAAAAGTTTCAAGGAAAGTATTTGGTTCGTCGGAACCTACGTCGGGTGAGTGTGAGCAGACGAGATGGCGTCCTTGCGATGACGTCATGGCACCTGAGCTTTCCAACTCCAAGCTCCATGGTGATTCCAAGGTCAGTAGCATTTCTCCACAACCCTTCTTCCCTTCCACAAAACATGATGAGCCAACCCTTCTGTGGATCGAAATCCGGCCCAGGCAAGAGGTGCTGCTTCTGAGACCGAGGCTCAAGTTGAAGACCCCCACTTTATCAAGGAACACCCTGCCCCCCTCACTGGCGTCATGATCTACCGCCTGCATGTTCAGACACCCAATGAGGCTGGTTTCTAGCCATGTTCACCCCGATTAGAGTCGTATCAAGAGTTTCCTTGGAGCTCAAGGATATATAGCAGGTTGGTGATCTTGAGGCTGGAATGACGTCCCTTGCCGCGCGATCAGGGCCAGATTACCGGCTGCTCCGAAGAGGACTGGTTATATCTGAGCTTGTGCCCCATCTCATCACAGGCTGTTTGCCATCCTCAACCGCATGATCTTGGCTTGTCTTAATTTCTGGGAGCTCTTTGGCCAACTCCTACACCACTGGGCCAGGGATCGACAACAGTCCGACAGCCGCCCTCGCCACCACGTTCAGTGTTCGGTAAACGCTTCCCGATCCTGACGATACGCCTCCCAAACGCCTCCCACCTCGGACGGTCCAATCCAGGTCACCAGGCCACAGCCATCCCACCATGGCACCGATCGTGCAACCAACCCGCACTCTCCCCAGCCTCCTCTCCCGCATCGTCGCCCGCCAACAGCCCACCGCAACCGTGATCGTCGAGTCCTCCAACTCCGGCTCTTCTTCCAACTCTGGCCTCGATGGCGGCGCCATCGCAGGCATCGTAATCGGCACCATCGTCGGTATCCTCCTCGTCTGGTGGATCATCCGCGCATGCACCCAGCCCCGAACCCCCGACGCGAGCCGCCAGGGCTGGTACGACGACACGGTCCCGCCGCCGCCTCGGTCGTCGAGGTCGCGGTCGAGGTCGGTCTCGCACGGCAGGCACCACCATCACCACCATCACCATCATCGCAGTTCGAGCAGGCATCATAGCAGGCGCAGGTCGTCATCGCGGCCGGTGATGGTGGAGGAGACGGTTGGGTACGCGGTGCCCAGGCGGCCGTCTGCGACGTATGTTTATCCACCTCAGGCGGGGGAGGGGAGGAGGAGTAGGAGTCGGTCGCAGGGGAGGTATTATGTCAGTTAGGGTGGGGATGATGTGTCACGGGTAATAGCTTGTAGTGCATGATATGATGAGAAGGGACTCTGTCTGATGGGACGAGCACATGAGGAATCGAGAGACCTGATGAGTCAATGTGAGATGATAACGGACTGGTTGGGAGGTTATGGTTCTGTTTTCTGATATTAGATGGCCCGGTGCAAGGAGTTGGTTGTATAGTTGGACATACCAAGGCAAGAGGTTTTCTCGACAAAGAGCCTAGGGTGATTGTGATCCCAACGACAGGCATCGGAGTTCGCAGCGCGACACAAAATCTGCCCCCCCGTTCCCGCACCCCCACACCGCGCTCCATAAACAAGGTCCAACGCTCAGGTTTCTGAACATATCTCTTGATTATCTCAAGCTGTCTTACGTTTTCGTCGGGTGACGCCAAGCTAGCTGCCTCTTTCTCTCTGACTCTCTGCGGATAACGGTTCGACGAATGAGATGCCGATGGATTGGGCAGCGGGTGGTCTCTAAGCGCAGGGGCTTGTTCAAGGGAGGCAAATTTAGGAACTGCCACTGAGAGCGGAAGCCGAGACACCGCCAAATCAGGCTTCAAGCGCGTCGATGCAGGTCTACTGCATGATTAGGACTTGGTGGTGTTTGCCCGGAGCGTGAAGTTGAGTCCAAGACTGGAGCCCAGGAGAATAGGAACAATACCCAATGCTGCAAAGCCTCATGGGAACCTGCATGCCATGGCTGAGGGTAGTGTGTGGCGTCGCTGGTAGGGAAGCGCGCGATAAAGGCACCAAGAGCCAACCAGCTGGTTCGGGTCACCAACACTATCGGCACAGGCTGCAGCTGCTGGATAAATTGATACTTTGATGGTGTTCTGGAGTGCTTCAAACGGCACCTCAACAAGCCAACAACAACTCGCTCGAACAGGAGAAGCCAGCTGAGGTGACAGCCGACGCCGAGAAAACTGCGAGTGATGCGGGACGCACCTGCTCCTGGCCATTTCTTCCAGGAATGGTGTCATGAAGGCGGCTGAGCTGCACGTGGCATCCAAAAGGGAAACCACGCCCGGGTTCTCGGAATCTCGGTTGATGCGGCACCCTCGCTTCCAACCACAATACCTCATTGTCTCGCTCTTCTGACCACCCAGCTCAGTGCTCACAGAGTCGCAACCATCACCTCGTGTCAACACGCGTAACAGCCGAGAGACTGTTCTATCACAATGTGATTGAAGTTCTGAAGTGATTAGCACCATCAGTTTATCATATCATCAATCACATCACCACGACTCAGCGAGGCGCCACTCGCCGTGCCTGGCAAATCGCGAGCCCTTGGGTTCGGGCGTTGCCATTGTCCACCCAAGAATGCAGTTCCTTGCCTGCAAATTTGCCAGTGTCTTGGGAAAGCACCAATTGGAAACTCATCGCCATCACTGGTCTTTTAATCGAGCTATCGATGATTTCCTGACTACCGATTCGTCAACAGTCCGTCGTCGAGGCTTTGCCGCCCCACTTGAAAGGCCCCTCATGCCATCCCATCACATCAGCTTTTAAGCGCCGACCTGCACGTTCTCGCTTCTGCGGCACTGCATATGCCAAGCCAATTTGGATCGAATCCGGTGATGGCAAGCCCAACCCGCCGGGCCGGCGCCCCCAAATCAGGCCAAGCTTCGCCTGCTGCCAAGGACCGCATGGCGGCCACGAGCCAATGGACATTTTTCCTTTGAGCAATGACACTGTGGGAAACTATTTTTACCACTGGAAGTATGCGGGGGACATGCAGTAGTTCACGATCCCTCCAGTCGTGGACGGCGACGACATGGCTCGGCACCGCACTCACAGGAGATCGAGAGCGTGATCCGTGATCTCTCACCGCTGGCCTGCCGGAATGCCAGGTCAGCTCCGCCATTGACCCCCAACCCCAACCCCTCGTTGTATAAGGGTCACTTATACCCGCCGCGCGGACGCGGATAGGGCCCTTGTCGATCCCCAGATTATCATGACCACTCCTCAACTTCACCGCTGGCTTCGGTGACCACGGGTTTCAGCCTTTTTTGCCTTTACGGCCCCCGCACTCGGTTGTCAGTCACTGTGCCCAAAGATGTGCACCTACGACTACACGCCATACACCGGCTGCGAGGCCGGTGAGCAGCATTATTACATCCAGTGGGTGAAGTGCACCGAGGCCGTCGAGAACGGAAGGTACTGCTCGTTGCAAAAGTCGACCGAGGTTGAGCAGCTCAGGAAGCTGTCGACTAACGTCCTCTCATGCCCACTCCACGGCCCCGTTGCCGTCCAGCAGTACATCCTCGACGCAGCCAACCCGCTACCACGGGAGGACGGGCGAGAGAGGACTCGGGCTCGGAGCACTACCCGCCGCGACAAGCCAACATCCAGGGGCAGAACCCCTGCGAGAGGGAGTTCTGACCGGGACTTGGAGAGACTGCGCAGGGGATCTCATAGGCGGAGGATAGCACGCGAAGTAGCAGAGTCGTCCGACTCAGAGTCATCACAACAGGCGCGCCAGAACGAACAACGCTCGGCTGAGATGCGGAGGAGACAGATTGCCCGGGAAAACCCTCATCGGCGGTCTCTCTCGGCTGACGTTGTGCTCTTGCCCCCTCCGGCCTTGACCGTGCCATATGGCCGCAGCGATGCGTCCCTGCCCCTGAAGGCAGAGCCTAACCCGCACACGGAGAAGCTTCAAGCAACAACAACAAGCTCTCCGCCAACACGCCCGAATGCCAGTCTGGACATCCCACGTGCCCCTGGCGTCATCTCTGCCGTCCAGACCAGACATGCACCGCCGGGCCAGCGTGCACCGAAGTAGGAGCGACGGCGTGTTGAGACAGGGTATCGCGGGCGAGTTGGAATCAAGCAATCCCCTAGCCCCAACCACAACCTCGCCATCAAGCGACAACTCCCCGGACCACAACCCGGAACTTCCATTTAGCACTCCAGGTCGTCGAGGTCGAAGGTCAGCAACACGCTCCATCCGAGACCACAGCGTCGACACGGTCATGAGGCGGATTGACGAGCACGTTGTCTCTGGGGGAAACCACGAGAATCCGGGGCGCGATGCCGCGCCAGGTGAGCGACGAGGTTCAGCAGCCACGTCCCCAGAACCACCGCACAACTTCAGCCATCCAAGAAAGGAAACCTCCAGACCCCGCTCAACAGTCTGCAGATCCCAAAACCATCCGAACACTATCAGCGTGACGCCTACTCGGCGCCCACAGCCACGCCTCCCGAGACAGACATCACCTCTGACCTCCCTCTCCGCAGCCGCACCAAGTCCGTCCGCCATAACGGGATCTTATCCGCTCCACCCCTGAGCCCACCACCTTCCCTTCCATCGCATCGAAACGATGACACTGCCTCCATCCGCAGCAGCCGCTCACGGCGCTTCGAAGACCAAGTCGCAGACGGCCGTAAGTGGGTTGTCGCGCGCGAGCACATGCCCCTTTCCACTGTCGCGGCGTCGCCACGTGGCCCCATGACCGATGTCCTCGCCCACATGTCCTCGCCAAACCTCGCTCTGGGCATCACCAACAACGTCCCTCTCGCTGCGCGGGAGTCCGTCGACAGCGGATACCGCAGCGGGCATCAAGTGCAGCGCAGCTGGGAGACGATTGCATCCGAGTCAGTGTGCGCGGTGCGAAGGGAGGGAGGAATCTGCTGCAGAAGGCGCAGCCGCAGCAAGCGCAGCAAGCGCACCAGCAGCAGTCCCCGGCCCAGGGTTCGGAGAGACAGTACACACCCATCCCGGCGCCGTTGGATCTGCGCGGGCTGCCGCCTTGCGCGTTGCCCGTCTCGTTGCTGTCCCCGAGCTTCCAGCCTGACTTGGCGAGTGTGAGTTCGGGAGCAAAAGGGGACAAGGTTTCGTTACTGCAGAGACTTGGGCTGAGGAAGAAGATGAGCGGGAGATTCTGGGGCGGGGGTAGGGAGGTTGGGGCTGTTGAGGGGTAGACGTCGCCTCGAGTTGAGCGATACCCTCATGGGCTGATTGGGGAATCTGGTTCATGATGTGATGATGATGATGACGATGATGATGACGACGATACCCTCCTTGTACATCGCATAGTATTTTTATGCATGAGTTTGAGTCCTCAACGGGGATCAGTCCCCGCGGCGTTTGGTTCTTGTGAGGATGAGATAGCTATCACTGGTCATGTTGGAGGGGGAGGATCCATGCCTCGGGCTGGGCAGGAGACGGACCACACATGGTCGATTGGGTCAAACGCAGAGCACCATGCAAGTCTCCTCAAAGTGAATGCTTCCAGTGTTGGCACGCTCTCTCTCTCTGAACCCAACCCCATATATCCTCCCTTCTCTACCCCCGACCTCATTTCCCGCCCGGCTCCTCAGGCTTCCCATCCATAACCAACCTCGCCCAAACGGTCACCCCATCCGCCGGAAACCCGGCATAAACTGGCCTCACCTCCACGGGCACTCCAATCTCCCTCTCCTCGGACTCTTCATACTGCCTCACCTTAACCCCATACAACACCACACTCACCTCCGTCCTCTCCTCGACGCCGAACTCCCTATCCTTCTTTCCTTCCCTCCGCAGCTGGTCGCTGCCCCCTCAACCCTTCATGCTCACCCCCTCGCACCGCCCCTTGCGGCACCTCGGAACGAGGGTCAGGTCCAGGCTGCCGTGCTTCGAGCTGTAGCTGCTGCGGACGTTGAAGCGGAGGTTGGAAACCATCCTGGGCGTGCCGGAGCCGCCGGGGAGGAAGAAGAACGCGGCGTCCAGCAGGTTGCACTTGTGGTGCGGCGATTGCACTGGGATGGAGATGCTCAGGGACTTGAGAGAGAAGTCGTGTCCGAACCCCGCGTAGAGGAGGTTGTGGAGGAGATGGAGAGGGTCGGGGATGTGGGGAGGAGCTCCCAGGAGGCAAGGGCGTTTCTGGTGGTGACGGTACCGGAGGCGGGATCTTTGGGTTCGGGTTGAATGGGTTTGAGGCCCGGAGGTGTTGGTGAGGGACGTATGGGGTGTTTGGATGTGAGTTTGAAAGTGAGGCGGTGGTCCGCGGAGGATAGGCGCCGGGACCGGGGCGAGGGGAGCGTGTACTCCATCTTCGCCGGATCGTTTGCACTGAGAGTGTGTTGTCCAGGACCGGAGGCACATGGTATGAGAGAGCGCCGGTGATGGAACTGACTGCCTTCGCTGACGCCAGGGCCGGCATGTCACCGAGCTGCAACTGCCATGCAGGGCTGACGAGCCGGTAGCCCATCATCACCGACGTGGCCATCGCCTCGTTGAACCACCCGCGGTGAATGACATTCATCTCAGCATTGACAGTCGTGAAGACATCCTCTGCCAGCTTCTCAAGCAAGACCAGACACAGATCGTTGGCACCCCGCGTCAATCCCCAGATAAACACGGGCTCGCGCTCCCTTATGTCCCGTTGCTTTTCCGGAGGCTTGTCCACACGTCTTCCCTTCCCTTTCCGCGGCCAACGAAGTTTGGCGACAGCGAGATTGCATTGCGGATCTTCCATCATGGCGCCCTTCCTGGTGTACTGCCGCTGGTACTCAATATCCAGCCCGAACTCTGTGATGTTGCCTACAAAAAAGAACTGCTGATGCCCTGGGGGCTCAAACCAAAGGCCTTCCAAGCCGTGGTCAATGGGCTTCTCGCTGAAGAACCCGAGCATTGTGTCCCTGTCAGTGATGTTGTGACGCAGCAATATGGGGGCGGTGTCACGGGCCTTGGTCTCGGGTGAATCGATACCTTCAGGTCTGGGAACCGCGCAACGACGGCTGATCGAGGTAGAACCCGAAGCGGGGATTAGCAGTTTGCGCTGAATGCATAGCGGCTCCTTGAAGAAACGATCGATGGCCTTTTTGATCGCCCTCCGCACCGGTCATCTCCTCCAGGGGCTTTGGCGCCAGGGCTGTCCGGGTCGGTTCCGCCGTGGTTTCCTAGACTCAGAGCTCCGTCGACCAGGGCGCAAATCCAATTCTGGTCGATGAAGAAGAACCGCAGACTCTCGGGTGGCAGCAGACTCTGGTCTGTGAGCAGGTAGTGGATGGGACGTTGATGAGGTAGTAGAGGTCCATGATGAATTGGAAGACGATCATCCAGTCTGGAGATGCAGGTTTGTTGAACTCATCGTATGGCGTGTGGCGGGGAGTACTCTAGCATCCAGTCGTCCGGTTTGGGCTCGAGACTACTTGCAGCATCAAAGGTGGCATTCTCAAATGCTGACTCGAGGAATAGGGAAATGGCGCAGAAGGAAAGGTCCAGTCGCCGCTCATCCCTCGACTGAACCCAACGAAATTCGTCAGCGGCCTGTGATGCCCCAACCGCAGCGTCCACCAGACTTTGAATGTCTCTGACAAGATCCGTCTTGCTATGATGCGTCCAGGATGTGGCCTGCACCATCTGTCTCCGCGCCTTGTCTGCAGCCGGCTTCATGATCTGGTGCCGGACGCGGGTCAAAGCGATATGTACGCTCGATCAGCCAGTGCAAGTGTCCGACCCAGAGACCAGGCAGCCGAATATGTCAGATCTATCATGCCGAGCTTCTTGTCCAGGATCTTGAGATTATGTCCCGAGTTGGATTGCATGTCCATGTCCAGCGTTGGCATGAATTGGGCGTCAGGGCTCCCCGTGTGAGCGCTGCCGTCTCCTCTCCGGCGGCAGTTTGCACCGCACCATGGTGTAACCGTCCTTCAAAACATTTAAGAAGACGTTCATGAACGGGTCCGCACTCATCTCGACTGAAGGACGCGCTGGAGCATACGGGCGTTCCCTCCAAGTTGCTGGAATGCCTCCTTTACGTTGAGAGAGTTCGGGGGCAAGCAGGTTTAGGACCAGCTGAACAGCGAGATGAGACCCACACAGAACGGCCGCGGTGTGGCGCCCTTCGATAATGGTTGGAGTCAAGGGGAACGGCTTCATTGTCGACTCCAGGTTCTCCAGCGGCACAAACGTGGACGATGATCTGGCTGGCCCTCTCACCCACAAGGGCGCCGACCCGGTTCGCAACCAAGACGCTGAATTTCCGATTGGTTTCTTCTTCATTGCGTCCGCGTTGGTCATGCCTGTGGTGTTCATCTTCATGCAGTGGGCCAAGAAGCGGTGTCGAGAGATGCCCGGGCCGCCGTCGGTGCAGGCCTAGGGGTGCCATCACTCTCGTACGCCGAAAACAAGCCATTGAACAGAGTGGCCGTTGGAAAGATAACATTGGTCGTAGGCTTCGTCGCCTGATCGGCGTCAAGAAATGGCACCCGAGCTGTGCCTTGTTTCAGTTCGAGAAGGTCAGATATCGGCACCTGTACAGCCGGGATTCCGTCTGCCTTCAGCTCTGCAGGGTTGAGGGTCGTTGGGCTGAAGATGCCCTCCATCTCGACCTTATCGATTTGGAGTTCATCCGGGATAAAGACAAGCATGCCAGCCATGGGACTCGGTTGGAGTTGGCGTCGGGCGGCGGAGTTTTCTGTTCCTCGCGGTCAAAACTGCCAATACGCTCCCATGGCAGCATGTGGTCGTTGAAAACGACATGAGGGCGTGTCGTGCGTTGCGGTTTGGCCCTGTTCTGGGTACGCCGAGTAGACGGCATCGGTAGGCAGCTCGAAACGCGGCGCCAGAACGGATGAAGGTCTGGTGGTGTTGGGTCGTCCTGGCTCCTTGGCTCTACTGAGATGCTCTGCATGACATGGATCTTGTTCGTACCACCAACAAGTCCAGGAACGTAGTAGGGGTAAAGCTGCTTGTGGCCTACTTCCAGGGGTTTGTCCTCGAGGTCATCGTCAAGCTGCTTGACCTTCCCATTTCGTCCATGACGACGGCAAGATACCGCCTGGTGGTCAGGGGTTCTGCAAAATGGTTGCTTGGAGGCGCCATGTTGATGACACGACGATTTTTACCATGGGATGTCCTCGTGATGCCCTAAATGGGAAGATAGCTTAAGGCCAAAAATGTGTGCTTGGTGAATCGTTCCAGTTCGCTGAAAAAAGAGCCGTATTCCCACCTGGCCTGAGCCCGCGTCGTGGACCCTGCATGTTCTTGGGTAGCGTTCAGCTCGGTTTCCTGCCAATTACAGCTGTGTCGGAGACCAAGGTCACTGCTGAAGTACGGGCGACTTCTCTCAGTCTCAGCACCCTAGCCGCAGATCAGGGTTTCCACAGACCAGGTCCAGACTCCGCGGTTCCTGGATTTCATATTTCTCAGCACGTTCTTTGTCCAGTCCTGCTGCATTAGTCATCTAATACTACTAGTAGCTATTGAGCTGAGCATCCAAATCCAGCTAGCACAGCATCCGCAAGGAATCATCCTACTCAATAGCGCTAAACGTGGGCGGGCGGCCGGAGCATTTTTCCTATAGTATAGATGCAGTTGGCAATCCTCATCCAATTCCCGACGTCTTAACTGGCTCGGGCATCCCTTTTGATTTGGCGAGCGTTGTCACCCATGGATGGCCTGGCAATAAGATGCATCTCTTTAACCCCCAATGTTGCAGCCAAGGGCAGTTGGATGTCATCTCCCCACTTCCGGATGCTGTTCCCCCTTTGCCCCGCCGAAGTTTTCAATTCGTAGCGCCCGGTCTCGCCCTCTTCATGCTCTTCGAGAAACTGCCAACGCGCGCCAAGCAACACGAGAACCTCTCGGTGAGCGTTCCGCGCCCCCTTGTCCAAGTCCCAATACTCTTCCCTTCGTACCGTCAACGTTTGAACGTGCTACAGCAAGCCCTATAACAGCCATTCAGTAATTTGTTGGGTTAAAAATGGCCCAAACAATGGTCTGCATAACCTTCGCTTTTCTCGAGTCTCAACAAGCCGCACCCTCCTTGACATCAGCCAGGCCAGAAGGGGAATATAATGTCAACGCAACCTCTTTGTCCTTCACATACGACCATACCTACTGGAGAACTCGGGATCCCGTCCGCTCTCCCATAGATAAGCCAGTAAGGGCCAGATTAGTAGTTGGGTCGGTGACGACCAGCGAATCCCTGGTGTTGTATGTTTTTTTCCCTTTTTGCTCCATCATGACGCCTTCACAGGTCTTGGCGGTAAATATCAGGGGCACCTCCCTTTAATTAATACCATCGCCCACAGCTGACTGTCTTCTGCCCCGCAACCGGCAGCGAAATTGACAGCCTGTTCGGCCTCTGTATGCACTGCCAGGACTGCCACGACACCATCCTCCGGTCGGTCTTCGACAACTTCAATACTTCCGTTCCCTGATGGTGAATCGCCCGGCCTTGATCTAAGGCATGTCGCAAGAGGCAGGTCGGCTATATCCAGTTGCTCCTTCGTGCTACTGTGTTCTGAACGGCTGAAGCCTTTGAAGGACCCCATCGAATCCCTGGTAAGTTGGATGGTGAAGGTCGTGATCAGCGTGGAGAGATGGTCTTCAGACGGGATTGTTGCGGTACGACCTCTCCATATATGGATATATTCCGAGTTCCGGTTTGGAGACTGTTTTTCCACGAGTGACTGGACTCCAGGAACCGGCGCGCACGGGAGCCATCTGCTGAGCCCAAGGATCCTTCCAAGCCTGAGAGGACCTTACTTGTGTATTCCCGTAGGGAGGCCTCTTGACGTTATCCTGAAGGTTGACGAGGATTATCTTGCGGTCCGATAAACAAGGGGAAAATTCTTTAGGGAGTCTCATGATCCTGCCCCCGTCTAACCCCGTGTGTGGCCCATCACAGCTGACACAGCCCCAGGGGTCATCCCGTCCCAGCCACATAGCATCAAGGCGGCAGCGAGACTCCACATTCCGGTCCAACGATCCGCCAGCAGCTCAATCGGTGAGGTGCAAGTTTTGGTACGGCAGTGATGGTACCGGCGCAAGGGACGCTAGGTATAGCTGTAGGTCGCCTACATTTTGTCGCTCTGCACCTCCATCTTGCGGTAACCGACGGACTTATAGACCTCTCGGGGTGCGAGGCAGCAAATGGATCGATCGAAAAAGTCATGTTACACTCAAGCTGGGAAACCAAGCCGTAGGCGAAAAGGGCCAAAAAGCTTGTTTCCTCTCAAGCCCCTGACCATGTTGCAGGGTCTAGGCCCTTTCGGCTTTCCCCGGTCCACAGGGACCCCGACATGGATAAGCCTCGACATGGATCCAGATAATCATGTTTCGGAATGTCTCATCGTGCTTGCAATACGATTCTAATCTATCCGGCAAAAAATGGATTAAGAAATGACGGGAGGAGAGAGCGGAGCGGCTCTGTGTCCACATGGCATCCTTTTCCAGTGACTCCTCTTTACATCCCGCCTTCCTAGCTCATTAAAGTAACGGAGGGGTGGTGGTCGGTAGTAACCACTATAAACCGGATAAATGCGTTCGAAACAGCCGCCGAGCATCACGAGATGCACCTTCGTGGGACTCCATCCAAGGAGAGCATCGCAGCATTCAGCCCTGGCTCGGGCAAGGCGGCTGACCATCACGAACGTGGGTGAGGTAGCATCGCTTAGAGAGGTCCAAATCAGGTTTGCGAAAGTGGAGTTTATTCGGGATTCGAGATGGTTGTAATTGAGTATAAGATGAAGCATGGCCTCCCTGCCGTCGGTTCGGAAATCAGAAGTTCACCATCTCACGCCGAGGTGCTCTGAGGTCATCATCCTGCACCGCCATTATGGTCTCGTTCACCTACCTCGCTTTTGCTGCCTTGGCGGTTTTCGGGGCAACTGCTGCCCCTGTCACTGAAGCGAACGCCCTTGATCTCCCTGACTTTGACTTTGAACTTGGACCTCACAACCTCACCCGCCGTCAGGACTACAACCAGAACTACAAGACCAACGGCAATGTCCAGTATTCTCCCACCTCAAATGGCTACTCAGTCACATTCTCTGGCGCGGGTGATTTTGTTGTCGGCAAGGGTTGGAAAAAGGGAACTTCCAGGTAAGTTGCCGTCAAGATTCTTCTACCAATCACTCCAGTCCCAAGCCCTCTCTTTCCAAGCTTTCCGTCCATGATTCTAACACATCACTTTCCAGAACCATCTCCTACTCCGGCAGCACCACTCAATCCGCCGGCACCGTCCTGCTCTCCGTCTACGGCTGGACGCGAAACCCCCTGATCGAGTACTACGTGCAGGAGTGGACGTCCAACGGCAAAGGGTCGGCGCAGGGCACAAAGGTCGGTACCTACACGGCTGACGGCAGCACCTACGAGCTGTGGAAGCACCAGCAAGTCAACCAGCCGTCCATCGCGGGCACCACGACCTTCTGGCAGTACATTGCAAACCGGGTCGACAAGCGGCCGAACAGCGGCAGTGTCAACATGGCCACCCACTTTGCGGCCTGGAAGAAGGCTGGTCTGAACCTCGGCACGCACGACTATCAGGTTTTGGCCACCGAGGGATGGGGCGGTGCCGGTGGGAAGGCACAGTACACTGTCAAGGGATAGGCGAGTCTTGGACACAGGGGAAATGACGACCAAGACTGGATGTGTCAGCATGCGGTCAAGAGTAGGAGGGGAATAGGGTCTGGTGATGGTGGACATCCAGGACAAGTGGTGGTGGCTTGAAGAGATGTGGGTATCTTTCATGAAAAGGTTCTCAGCTCCGCGGAAACGTCTTGCTGAAGCAAGCGGGCTCTTTAATAATGCATTATTTTAGCTTCTTTCAGATCAAAGCCTCTTACGCTTGGCCCGCTGCTTGTAGGCGAAGAGGAAAAGGATTCAAGTCATGTGATAATTATCGGACAATTGACAGACGAACCGTGGCATCTACGGAGAATTAGAAGATTCTGAGGTCTGGTAGGTCTACCAACTTAATGGGGTACCCTTAAATAGGTATTCCATACGTCGGATCACTGACCCGTCAATCTTCTCTGCACTGGGCTTCTCCAGGCATCCAGTTCAGCCTCGGACCTTACTCCATCTCGACACGTCCAACGGCGGCCCCTCATAGCCACTAGCCTTTAACCACTCACCCTGGGATTCGGATGGTCCCAGCGTGCAAACGCAGCCTAGTAGTCCACGGCCAACTGCATAAACGGCACATCCAGCCCGTCGCAGTCCGGCAGACCCACCCGCCTTTCCTTGCAAACATGAACAATTGCCCGCTGCCGTGGCACTTGTCGTGATCGACGTCCGGGTCGCAGTGCGGGCGAGTGGGAGTGATTGGCGGGTCGCACCACGCCGTTCTGTATCCACTCGGCGAGTAGGTGCGGTCGAAGTCGAAGGTAGGTGTGCTGCAAGGCGTCGGTGCTTGGGCGCGCTGTAGGCTTTGGCGCGGGTGTTGCAGGTGGAGAGCTCCGAGGAGGTGACGGAGATGGTGGCATTGAAGATCTTGGATGGGGTGGCGGTGTCGGAGAAGAGGAAAAGGGGAAGGCCGGGGAGGGGGTTGGACGGAGTGAACTTGTCGAGGCCGAGGAGGGAAGAAAGCTTCCGGGGTGCGCCGAAGAGCTTGGTTGTAATTATATTGATGTAAGAGGCGAATTCTGGTTAGCTGAGGGGAGGTCTGATACGCCGAAGACGATGCATTTTTCGTCGCAGTTCGTGCCGAGCAGGACGGAGACTTTAGTAGCGAGACTGTTGGTACTAGAGTTGATAATAAGTCATGGTTAGCCCAGGTAGTTGCCTGCCATAACGAAGCGGTTATTGGAGGGTTAGTTCTAGGTTAAGAGGATAGACAGGGAGGGAAAATACTTAGCGTTGGGAGTCAAAGTTGACGAGCTTGAACCCGCTTCACTTGCTCAGGCAGGCATTTTCGTTAGTAGAATTGAGAATTGAGGCAGCCAGCTTGCTATATCACCTTCTTAGTAATAGTCTCATTGTTATCGTCTAGACTACTAGAGTACGGATATAATAGTGGCTTATCACTCCCTACCTATCCATCTAGAGAAAACGATAAGACGCCTTAGTGGAAGCGTTCCTTCGCTTTAGCGACACTAAGGACTTATTACAGAGATGGTCCTAGAATCTGCCGACTTGAAAAATAGTACTGTATATTATCTAGGTTACCACTAAAGTACTTACTATACGTGTAAATCCACTCGAGAGCAGTCACTATGTCTGTGACAGGGCAATTGCTATCACAGGAGACGTTGTTCAAGTTCAGGAACTGCGACGAACAGTTGGTCCCTACGTCTAAGAGGGACCTGAAGGTGTGTCTGGGGTCAGGATGACTGTTTGGTAGAGCCAAGGGCTCTACAACAATCGTACAAGAAATTGACTCGATAGTACTAGTATAAGACTATGATTGCTTACTACGGAAGCTACTAGAATGCCCGTAAGCGGTAGAAATCGTGATCTATATACAAGCTTCCTCCAGCTAGCTTGCCTGCGCTCGCCAGCTACCCTGCTGTCTCGGCCAGCCAGCTATCCTGGCTACCTACTTGTCCGCCCTGGGTAACCAGCGACTGCGGTTGCCGCAGCGGAGGCCAACAGTTAAATTGGCAAAATGCGTTCTTAGAAGCGAGCAGCTGCAGCAGAAAGCGACACAAGAGGCGGCTGAAATCGAAAAATGTTGAGCAAATCAGCGACGAAGGCTAAGACGATGGCAACAATGGAGAACGTCGAAAGCCGCCGTAGCCAAGTCGACACACTGCAAACCACAACACTAACGACGGTACAAAGAGGATCAAGAGCCTCGGAGGGAATTCCGAAGCATAACGTACTCTGGATTTCATACTATGACAAGCTAATATAGGGATAGGTCGACGACCATGAACTTGGAACGATGGCGCGAGAACCTGAACGGTTTCAATGGATCCGGCGATGGCGACAGGTCTTCTCGACGGCGACGATGACGAGCAGCCCGGAGATAGCATGTCAGTAAAGGTTCCAACTACCTACCTAACAACGAGATTGAAAATACCATCAGAATGCTGACGACAAGATGTCGTCTGGAACATGTGATGTCTTCGAGGGAATGTTTCCTTAAGCCATCCTTTTGTTGGAGTATATCGTGGTAGAAGTGCCTGCATGCCAAGCAGCCAACTGTCCACTGCACACGCAACGAACTCGATCAGGGTTGAAGAATTGGGTAATCCTCGAACTTAGCTCTACTTTCGCATCTCCCCTAGCACTGAGGGAGGAATACACGACTATATTCGGTAGATGCTAGTGTGCGGGAAAAAATGAAGCTCGTCCTCCCACGAAGACACTAGTCCCCCATGCCGTTCAATCAAGTGCTGTTTACGACGAATGAATTGAAATGTCACGATATTCCCAGCATATCACCACCGGCCTCTTGGCTTGAGGCTGTCGGTCGCCCAGGGCATCTCCCAGGTCCGCGAGACAAACGTCCTTAATATGCGTTTCGTCGTTTTGGGGCAGATTTACCAGGATGTTCCTTGGATTCACATCTGGCCAGAGGTCTTTGTGTGAGTTCTCTTTCCATAACCAAACATGTGCTTGCAGGAAGCAAATGAACTGGTATGGGTGTACCCCATTGCGTGTATATCTCGCTAGTCCTGCAAGATACGGAAACTAACATAGCTTCCCGTGCCGACAGGCCCTTCTTCTTTGTCGCCTTTCCCATAAGACAATCGTGGTATTTTAAGACGATCGCCGCGGACTCTTCCGATTTCCAGCCGCCAGTCGCCAAAGGCTCATCTGACCTGGGCTTCAAGCTCGTAAATCATCGGCCATAACAAGGAGTTCCGTTGAGATTGGCGAGAGAGGACTGCGTTTATTGTCGATGCATTACGAGAGATCCCATTTTATGATGACAGTTTGATCCGCCGCATTGCTGGAACCAAAGACAGCAGGCTTGGTCAGAATGGGATTGACTGCAAGGTCCAAGGCGATCGTGATTATACACTTGTAGTACTCACATTGCCAAACATGTCATTGGATAAAGCTATCTCGTGATAGTGTATGCACTTGATCGGGCCCTGAGGCACTGGCCTGCTTTCAAGGTTGAGATGCCATAATGAATGAGCGCCCAATCTCCACTCGACAAACACGTCGAGATCAAACAAAGGAAATGTGGCTCCTACACACCAACAAGCGGGCATTCGCTGACCAATCCCCTCCATTTTTCCCTGACAGGGGTTCGTTACTTCGTAGGTATTTATTGGGTTATGCTAAGACTCTGACGCCACCAAGGTTTGGTCAGAGATTGCAAGGTTGACGATGCACGAATGCCTTGGGGCAGGTACATGGTATTCCGTACATGCATAAAGAGAACGAAAAGTGTAGTGTGAGATCGGGCCCTGTCTTAGGTTCTCGCATTGTGATGCCGGAAGAAGAGACATCGACGGACACAAATAGAGACAAGAAAAGAAACCTAAGAGTACGACGATAAGAAGAGACAGAGGAAAGAAGAGAAGAATGGCGTCTGAGAATTCTGTCCAGGAAGACCACAACCTCCAGGAGGCCTCTCAGGTTTTTCCCGGGAGGAGTTCGGACTTAACGATCGCAGACCTCTAACCCCTTGCCGTATTCCTCGCGTTCGTTGACTTCTTGGCGCAAATGCTCGTCGTCAAAGGTCCCAGCGTCCGTCCAGCTGCGACTTCAGAGCAAGCGCCCCCCATCTTGGCTAACCCGGCTTGGCAACGGCAGAACGCCGAACCCGAGCAATGCGACCCAGTCTGCCAAGTCGACCCCACAGGGTATGGCAGTGCTGGGACAAAGAGCCAATCGCGGGGGAGGCCCGTGGCGCAGCATTGCAGGACAATGTCAGATCGCGGGATCGGTGAAGCTTGTTTGGGCTTCCTCATACCGGACATGTGTCTGCCTCGTGGTAGCTTCTCTGTGGCCCTCGGGGGAGACTGGAGATTGGGTATTTTCCGAGGAGCCAAGTCTATAATAAATGTCTGATCATCCGATCGTCATCGCGGAGCTCTCTCTTTGAGCCAGTGCCAACAGTGGCAAACAAGAACTAATTTGTTGGACCGTCAACCGCTCAAACTTCTAGCCACCAGGCTACGGCATACCACGAGCCGACAACATGTACTATGCCTACAAATACGCGAAAAAGAAACGTCAGGAACGGCAAAAGAGGAAACCAGAAGAGCGATCAGGGTCAGACACAAGAGCGGACACGAGAGATGGAACGACTTTTGACGATACTAGGGCCTTGACAACGTCTCGCAATGGCCAAGACTCCTTGCCTCCCAACGACTTATCCTCAGCATCCCCTCTGCCAGACCCCTCAACAGAAACAAAACCCATACCGACCCCAGAAGAACTCGCCGAAAAAAAGCGCCGCCGCAAATACCGCCTGAAGCTCATTCTTGGCCTCTTCCTCCCATTCACGCTCCAAGCACTCGACACCACCATCATCGCATCCGCCCTGAAGTTCATCGCAGACGATTTCCGTGAGTTTTCCCTTCCCCCCCGACCTTCGTTGGCCCCCTACCATTTTCCACCCCACCAAAAACCCTTCCAGCCCATCACCACTAAAACACAATTTCCCCAGACGAACTCAAACAACTAAACTGGATCATCACCTCCTTCAACCTCACCTCTGCCGCCTTCCTCCCAATCTTCGCCCAGCTCGCCGACGTGTTCGGCCGGCACGTCACGCTCCAGACCGCCCTCGTCGCCATCACCGTCGGCTCGGCCCTCTGCACCGCCTCGCCCACCACCGCCTTCCCCCTCCTCCTATTCGGTCGCGCCCTGCAGGGCGTCGGCGCCGCCGGCATCAACATCTGCGTGCGGACAATCCTGGCCGACCGCGTCTCGCTGCGCGAGTACGCCAAGAACTGGAGCATTTTCGCACTGGTCTCGGGGCTGAGCTTCAGTATCGGTCCCGTGGTGGGGGGCTACCTGACGCAGGCAAGCTGGCGGTGGTGTTTTGCGATTAACATCCCCGTGGGCATCGTTGGGATTGGGATGGTGGTATTGTTTGTTGAGGGCGAGCTGGTTGGGCCGCTGCCGCTGAGGGACTGGGAGGGAGGGAGGGAGAAGAGGGATGTGGAGACCCGGAGGGGCAGGCTTGTGACGAGGCTGGCGACGCTGGATTTTGGGGGCAGTTGTTGTTTCTGTGGGGGTTTGGTTTGTTGGTGTTGGCGTTTACGTGGGGGGGGGACGTATCCCTGGAATTCGGCGGCGGTGTTGGCATCCTTGGTTATTGGGGCGGTGTTGAGCGTGGCGTGGTTGGTGTATGAGTGGGCGATGGTGCCCGGGAGGGCGATGTCGAGGGTGTTCCCCATGCAGAGGGCCATGATGCCGTGGCAGCTGCTGGTGAAAAGGGACATTGGGCTGCTGATGTCTATCAGCTTCGCCAACGGCGCGGCCATGTTTTTGCGGTCATGTACTTCATGGACCTGTACTTCACGCTGGTTGGGGCATAGCGCCAGCAGCGCCGGCATTGCATTGTTGTATTTCCTGCCTGGACTGGGCGGTAAGTTGCACTCTTCCCGTTAGATCGGAATTTGTTCTGACAGCGATCTACAGTTGGCGTCTATACCACATGTTCTTCATCAACGTCTGGCCTCGTCAGACCTTTCCTGTCCTGTTCCTCGGAGCCGCCGGATCTGCGGTTGGCATCACGGTCCTCGCATGGGCTTGCCACATTGAGTACACAAATCTTATCTACGGCATGATGGCACTCACCGGCTGGGGTGTCGGCAGCGTCTTTAAACCCTGCCACTCTCCACGGCCTCGCGTACTTCCCCGGCATGACAGCCGCCATCACCTGCCTCGCCTCCTTTTCCAACCCATTTGGCGGCACCATCACCCTGACCATCATGTCTACCGTTTTTAATAACAGAAGCGGAGCCGACCACTCTGATCCCAAGGGCAGGCATCGTGTGGGCTTTTATCGCCGTGATTCCCATCACGTGGACGGCAGCGTTGCTGACCACATTCTTGGGGAATGTGTGGATCGCAAAGATGGGAAGCATGAGGTTGTTCAGGGCATCTGGTTCTGGAGTCGGTTGATGGGCAAACGAACTTGAAAGGGTAACGATGGCTAGGGCAGAGGATCTCCACTCTGTGGATGGAAATAGCGATGTTCAGCTAAAGGCTGTTCCGCCACCCCTCGAGACAGATGTTGAAAGGGGGAGGTAAAGGCAAACGAAGAAGGCGTCAGCACATGTTGATGAATGGTAACTATGGCACCAAGTAGGTCATGCGGTTTAGAGACTTTAATTAGACCTGATAGATTTGGTTTTTGTGTTCCAGAAAGTTGAGCTTCCTGTTTTTGACAATTTACCCTGCTTGAAACATGGACCCTTATTTCAATCCATCGCGTCAGAACGAACACTCGAGGACCTTTTTTATCGAAGCCAGTTCAGATCATGTAGGTCCACTCCGTCATCATGATACTAGTGACGTCATCACCTCACCCTTTGAAGGGAAATATCTGTTTAACTTCCATGCACATTTGACAGCACAGTCGTGACATTCACGTCCAAAAACTACTGCAATAACCCCGCTTCCCATACCGTCAATCATCAGCCAACCCTTGGTTTGGAATCCCGAGGCCAGCAACACAAAAATGTCTTCGGAAGTCAAGGACAAACAGGGCGAGCCGATCCACGAGGGGGACCATGTTTTTGCCCGTTCACGGCGGGCGGCACGAGGGCGAGGTCGACAAAATGTGACTTCGAAGGAAGAAGCTGAGAAAGAGGGCGTCAAGCACCCGCCCAAAGTATGCGTTCGCCCGCTGGTTCACCACTTGCATCCTTCTATACCAGTTGCAAGGGCTAAAATCTGCTTTTTTGCTAGGTTCTTTTCACCGACCAACACGGGCATAACGTGCAACACAACCCTGGGACGCTGCAACATGGGGAATACAAGACGTCGTGATTCGAAGTCGAGGTTGGGTCAGTGGTAGACATCTGGTCGGGGAGGGAGGTACTTGGAGCTTACGGGGTTTCCGGCGGGACATCAATTCGAAGGGCGACTAGTCTAGTGGTCAGGACGGTTCGTTGTGGTTCAATTCAATTGTCCCATGTTCCAGAACAAACCCAGGTTCGATTCCTGGGTCGCCCAAAGTTTTTGAGTGGATTCCGGCGTGGTCCACATCGTGCTCTTTTGCTGCCAGCCACTCCACCATACGGGCGTATCGATGTCAACTCACTGGCAGCTGGTGCTTCACAAGAGGAGGTCAGCACGTGATGTCAACGGTGAGAGCGGTTTAGATAGCGGAGGGATACCCTTGGGTCATCTGGCCATGACGGTCGTCAACCTAGATGACGAATTCCATGGAACGAGCCATCATCAGTCAACACTGGCCTTGCCAGCGGTGATGCCAACGTATGTACAGACTGGCATATTGTTACCACTGTTTTCCTTCCTTATGTTCAGGCTGTATCCCTCATGTGGACTTTATGAATATCGTGATAGTACTTCCTTCTTGGACTGAAACATCGGAATTCAGTGCTTCAAAGTCAAAGTCTTCAAAGGTTCCCGAGTTTCGTAGCCTTAGGGAAGGCTTGTCCGTCAGGGGTTGCTACCACTAGCAGCAAGTCTTAACCCAGTGGGCCACATCCTCGGTTGTCAAGAGCCAAAAAAGTTTACTGGTCATGCTGTCACCATCCCAATATCTCTTCGCTTCAAATGATGCTTTCGAGAACAATCCGCCACTTTTCTCTCGTTCTACCTCACTTGAGTTCATCCTTGGCTGGAAGTCGAAGACTTCGCCATGTCTTTGCGGGTAAATAACCCTTGGCATCCGCCTATAGCAAGCCACAGCCCAGACGAAGGAGGCGCAGTGGAAGGAGAGAAGATTCCCCGTCATGGCGAGCTTGCACCTGCCTGGGCGCGAGAGAGAGAACAGGCTGAATTGCAAAGTGGGAGACGTGAGCCGTCGTGCTGCCCCACAGAGCACCCTGGAACCGGATTTCTGGTGAGTAAACATGCGGAGTCCTCGCCTGCTGCCGAAGAAGATGCAGATTGGGGAATTACCTCCCGATGCTTCTCTCTTCCGATCCCGTTCCAAACCGCACCGTATGGTCTTCTCCACCATCCACATGGAGCCAGAACAGCAACGCATTGCGCTCACTGAGAATACACACCTCAAAGAGCAGCAGGACAACAAAGAGGAACAGACCCCAGACAACCCTTTTCCCGGCAACTTCGGCGTCGCCGCTGCTTGTCCCCGGCGGTTGAGTTCGTTGACCGGGACTCCCGGTCCAGCAACCCCAATCCCCGCAGAACACAACTGTCCCAAACTCCAACTGATGTGCGGAGAAGTTCGCGGGGAACAGGCGAAGGACGAGACGAGCACCCATTTCCTACGCCTTGGCGGAGGGGAGCCTCTTCGGCTCTTCCGGGTAAATTGAATTGTGGAATCCAGGGTCTTGGCAACCAGGTACGATGTCACGATGGTTAACGCGGTGGAAGTTGCGCCGTTTGGGAGGGCACAAATAGCTTCGAGATGGCACCTCACGCCCGAGATGGCACGTCAATATCGAGGCTTCGTGTCTCACGCAAACACGCCACAATGAAGAGCCTACTTCTCCTCGCGGCCATCGGCCTGGCCGCCGCGGAAGATGGCCTCAACGCCTGGCTTCGCTACCCCCGTCTCCAGGGCGCCAATCGTTACCCACAAGCAGCTCCCATCTTCGATGTGGTCCTAAACAGCACTGAGGGGCTCCCAGTCTACACCGCCGGTCAAGAGCTCGTCCAGGGCATCAATAGCATACTTCGGCAAGCAAGTGTCTTTCGAGAAACCACAGGCTCGCCGTGGCCATGGTCATCCTGATACAGAGGCCACTGTTGCCACTGTCGCCGCATACGTAGACGAGAACCCGGGCGCCCGCATCCCCAAGCTCGTCGATGACGGTTTCTATCTCAGCGTCTCTCGCGGCAATGTCTTGATCCTCGGCCAGAATGAACGCGGTGCTCTGTACGGTGCCTTCCACTACCTCTCGCTCCTCGCCCAGGGCAATGTCTCCGACTTCACGCTCACCTCGAACCCCGATGCTCCGATTCGGTGGGTGAACCAGTGGGACAACATGAGGGACGGCGGGACCCACGGCAGCGTCGAGAGAGGCTACGGCGGCGACTCTATCTTCTTTTGGGACGGCGTGGTCCGTCCGGACCTCACCCGCGCTGGGCAGTACGCCCGTCTCCTCGCCTCGATCGGTATTAACGCCGTCGTCGTCAACAACGTCAACGCTGACCCTACCACCTTGACGCCTGAGAACATGGACGGTCTCGCCCGGATTGCCAATGTCTTCCGCCCCTACGGTGTCCAGCTTGGCCTGTCCCTGAACTTCGCATCTCCCCAGACCCTCGGTGGCCTCTCGACCTTCGATCCCCTGGACCCGGTGGTCGTCAACTGGTGGCAAAACATTACCGACAACCTCTACCGCCGCATCCCGGACATGGCCGGCTACCTCGTAAAGGCCAACTCCGGGGCCAGCCCGGTCCCATGACCTACAACCGCACTCTAGCTGACGGCGCAAAACCTCTTCGCCCGTACGTTGAAGCCCATGGCGGCATCATCCTCTTCCGCGCCTTCGTGTACGACCACCGCACGCTGAACCAGACGCTGGACTGAAGGCGGACCGCGCCAACGCTGCCGTCCACTACTTCGACGGCCTCGATGACAAGTTTGAGGACAACGTGGTCATCCAGATCAAGTACGGCCCGATCGATTTCCAGGTGCGCGAGCCCGTCTCTCCACTCTTCCCACCTCCGCAAGACCCCTACCGCTATCGAGCTGCAAATCAGCCAAGAATACCTTGGCCAGCAAGCCCACCTGGTCTACCTGGCCCCCATGTGGCGCGAACTCCTTGACTTCGACTTCCGCATCGACGGCCAGCGCTCCGTCGTCTCCGATATCCTCAACGGCAAACGCTTCAACCGCAAGCTCGGCGGATACGCGGGCGTCGTCAACGTTGGGCACAATACCACCTGGTTGGGCAGCCACCTGGCCATGTCCAACCTCTACGCCTACGGCAAGATGGCGTGGAACCCGTCCACCTCCCCGTCAGCGCCCTGCAGGAGTGGACCAAGCTCACCTTCAGCGACGACCGCAAAGTCCTCGACGTCATCACCAAGATGTCGATGGCGTCCTGGCCAGCCTACGAGAAACTACACGGGCAACCTCGGCATCCAAACACTCACCGACATCCTTCTTGGCCACTACGGCCCGAACCCCGCCTCGCAGGACGGCAACCCCTGGGGCCAGTGGACGCGCGCAGACGCCTTCTCCATCGGCATGGACCGCACGGTCTGGAACGGCACGGGCTTCGCGGGGCAGTACCCTCCCGAAGTAGCCGCCATGTACGAGAAGGTCGAAACCACGCCGGACAACCTGCTGCTGTGGTTCCACCACGTGCCCTATACGCAGCGCCTCAAGTCGGGCAAGACGGTGATCCAGCACTTCTACGACGCGCACTACGCGGGCAGCGCGACGGCGCAGACATTCGTCGACCTGTGGCAGTCGCTGAAAGGGCGCATCGACCAGGAACGATATGAGCACGTCCTCTTCCGGCTGGTGTTATCAGGCCGGGCACTCGCTGGTGTGGCGGGACAGCATCAATATGTTCTACTTCAACAAGTCCGGAATCGCGGACGAGCGGGGGCGCGTGGGCAACCACCCGTACCGCATAGAGGCGGAGGACATGAAGCTCGGGGTACAAGCGGTACGACGTGTCGCCGTTCGAGGCGGCGAGCGGGTTCCGGTGCATCGTGACCAACGACACCTCGACCAAGGGCACCGCAAGCGTGGTGCTGAAGGATGTGAAGACGGGGAAGTATAACGTGGCGGTGAATTACTATGATGTGGCGATCGGCAACTCGACGTGGGAATTGTTTTGTGGATAACAACCTGGTGTGGGCAAGTGGAAGGGGGACCTGGAATACATCCTGGGGAAGGCGCCGACGCCATATATTGATGGACAGACGGCGACCAGGAAAACGTTTTATGGGGTAAAAATTAAGAAGGGGAGCACCCTGAAGATCGTGGGTACTCCGGATGGGAGGAGCCGGCGCCGATTGACTATGTGTCGATTCTGCCTGAGGGGACCATTGACTAAGTCGACGGGGTGGTGACCAGCATGCTGCGAACAGCTTTGCTGATGCGCTTTACTTGGGAATGTGAAATAGCGTCAAGAATCATAATAAAATAATGGATCGATGCTAGAATGATACTACTACTAGGATTCGTTGCTGTCTCTTCGTGGCTCCTTCGCCAGATGATGAGCATGACTTTGTTGTATGGTGGATCCACGTGACCGACCACACAGGCTCTCATCCACCCACCTCCTGCTCTGGGCTGCCTGTTCCCACTTTCTATCAACAGCTCTCATGGGATTCGGGCAGGCATAGGGAGACTGTGATGGTGTTGTGCATTGCTGCGTTGGAGAAAAAGGCAGAGGGCTGTCAGCCGCTGTCTGGGAGATATGGTGGGGCAGGCGCTTAGGCCCCACCACGCAACAACCATAGCGACAACCATATCTGGCATATCAGTAAGATCGTCAGTTTTGACCACGTTGTTGCTGTTCCCACAACATTCCGACAGTCACGACGACCACTTGTCACGTGCAAGCTGCAAAACCCCCGCCGCCCGCCTTCCCCTGGCTTAACGTATGTCCGCACATTTGCAAGCGCGCCTTGCGCATTCATCAATAACATAATAGGCGCTGTCAAGGACCGCTGGCGTGTTTCCTCCCTAGGCACTGTCGCTGGCTCATCACCATCAGCCGCTTGAAGCTGCACCAGCACCTCCCGGTCCATTCGCTCGAGGCAGCGCTGCAGAGGCGATGCCCACTGCTCGCACCGGCCATGTCTAGCCCTAAATCGCCCAAGGGCAGCGCCGCGAGGTCGTCGCCTGGGCTGGCCCCGCGCTCCTCGCCTTCCCCGGACGTCGAGAAGGCCTCGCCAGCACCGGCCGCCGACCCAGCCCTGGAGTCGTCCCCAGACGCCCGACCAACACCCAGATCCCGTACGACAACGACGACGGCGACTCGGCCTTTGACGATGATGGAAGGTGAGAGGTGGAGATGTATGGCCTCGCTTCTGTGGCAGCCCGGCTGACGTAGCCGACCAGCATCTTGTCCTCGACGGCATCGCTCTCCGAGAGCATCTTCGACTACCGCAGAATCCACGGCCGCACGTTCCAAAACTCCAAGACGACCGAATACTGGGGCCCCAACGACGACCGCCAGAACAAAGGGCTCGACATCGCCCACCACTTCATGGTGATGCTCAAGGGCGACCGGCTCTTCGACGCGCCCATCGACCGCCCCAAGCGCGTCCTCGACGTCGGCACTGGTACCGGCATCTGGGCCATCGACATGGCTGACGCCTACCCGTCGGCCGAGATCATCGGCACCGACATCTCGCCCATCCAGCCCACCTGGGTGCCGCCCAACTGCATCTTCCACATCGAGGACGCCCAGCTCGAGTGGACCTACCGCCCGGAGAGCTTCGACTTTGTCCATATGCGCGCCCTCTACGGCAGCATCAGCGACTGGGCCGAGCTCTACCGCCAGGCCTTCCGCGCCCTCGAGCCCGGCGGCTGGCTCGAGGACTTTGAGATCAACATCCACCTGCATAGCGACGTCCCCGAGGTGCGGGATGACCCGGAGCACATCTTCAAGCGCTGGGCAAAGGTCTTCTGGGAGGGCGGCGACCGCATCGGCCGCACCCTGCGCATCGCCAACAACGGCACCATGCGCAAGCTCGTCCTCGAGGCCGGCTTCACCGGTGTCGTCGAGCGCACCTACCAGGTCCCCGTCGGGTCCTGGAGCAGCGACCCCAAGATGAAGCAGATTGGCGCATACAACCTCGCCTTCATGGATGAGAGCCTAGAGGGTTTCGCCCTCTTCATTCTGAAGGAGATTCTTGGCTGGAACTACGAGGAGGTCCAGCTGTTTGTCATGGAGATGCGCAAGGCCATACGCAACCCCCGCATCCGGCCCTACTATCTCATGTTAGTCGCTTTTCTGTCACTCATGTGGCATGTGGCTCGAGACTGAACCTACCGCAGGACAAACGTGTACGGGCAACGGCCAATGTAGCGGCGTGCCAGCGCCTTGTCGACTCGCTGGGCGGGTGTCAACGGCGCGACCGCCACGTGGGTGGGAGGAGGGTTGTGTGCCGTCGAGAGGGTGGTGGGTGTTGCGTTAGGAGGATTGGTGCGTCCCAGGAGATGGCCGTCTCTTGTTTGACGGGCGACGTTGCGCAGGTCATTTGGATATCCGCAGGGGCGGTGGCACAAGGCGGGTGAGGGGTCGCTCCCCTAATATCTAAGGCCGCATGTTGATACCACGGCTTGATATTTTTTTTTTTTTTTAATATTTCTTCCGAGCACCAGCAATCGACGCTACAGAGCGCGAGCTGCTTGGCACGACGAAATGAGCAACAGACGCCTACCTAAAGAGAGGGGCCACCATGACTGTTTGAGCTTAAACGAGGAGCCGTTATTACCTAGGCAGCAAGTGTGGCGTTCACCTGACAAACTGCTCTCGGTAGTAACTAACCCCGAGCGCTCTCTCCTAACTGTAGTACCGTACAGTGACGTTGCGTCGACCAGTCTTGACGGCAGGGAACAGAAACGAAGAAAGTCCTCTTCACGAACATGATGCACCCGAGCGGAAGAGTACATGGCAGAAGGGGGAAATCTGTAAGAAAAGGGAAAATACCCAAGTGATGAACGACGACGCTGACCGTGTACACAGACACACAGAGAATTTCAGTAATGACAATACGCACGAGGGAGCACGTGCGCGCGCGAGAATCATAAGAACGTGACATGAGGTGGTAATGACAAACATCAGCATCAGCATCAACGTCGTCATCGCGGCGGGTGCAGCCGCTCCCTGACGTGCACCCACATGTCAGAGATGGCTAACAGCCCGAGCCTGTAGCGCGTCCGACGGCTTGGTGGGGTGGGCGAGCGTCATGTCGAAGTTACCCAGGAGCTCGAAGATCATCTTGGACAGCTCGAGCTGGGTGGCTGCAGAGTGGACAGTCAAAAGTCCCAGCACGGCGACGGCGACGGCGACAAAACGACGGGGGGTAGCATGGCACAGGTGGGCGAGAAACGGCAGGAAACGGGGCAAAAAATCGCGAGAGTAGGGAAGAGACAAGATGCGGGAGATCCTTGATTGAAGGCAGAGAGAGCCGGGCACGCTAAATTGGGCGACGTCGCCGTTCGAGCCGTCGAGCGGGAGCGTCCGGCTACCTCTCGGTCCAGAGGAGCGTGGATTCAAGGGCCGGGGGCATGGGACCCTTACGGCCTCAAGTTTCGGGTAAGGGCCGACATAATTACTACGTAGCGGTTGCTCGCTCACTTACTTGCTTGTGAGGCGTCCATGAGTTGCATGTCGTGCCCCGCTCCCACGGACAAAGCTGCTCCTCTCATCATGTTTTGCGGCAAAGGCAGGGCCCAGAATGCCTTGCAGGGGGGCGGATCGCAAAGGCGAATGAGCGGCGAGGCAATGTCAAGCTTGTTGAACTCGGCTGCGCGGGAAAGGCTTCGGCGGAACGGGGATAGCTAGAAAGGGGTTGTGAAACTAAGTTAAAGGCCGGAGAGCCGGAGCTGAGCTTTAGCACCAACAACAAGCTCGAGGGTCCAATGGCCAGCGGCCAATCATCATCAGCAAAGAGACGTGCTGAGGCGTTGCAACGGCGCGCAGTGGGCGCCACAGGTTCCGCCAGGGCCAGGAACATGGTCGAGCTAATGGAGGGCTCACCACGCTGACAACGGTGGTCGGTGGCCTCATCGCTCCTCGTCAGAAGCCGTGGTTGCTTGTCGCAATGTCTCAGCACGGCACAGCGGACAGGCGCTGTCTCTGTGCTAACAATGCAGCCCCTTGTCTGCCGTACTCGTCTCCCCCCTCCTCCGACATCGTTCTCAAGACTCGTACGCTGGCGGGAATGTGGCAGCACCACAGGAGAAGAGAGCACTGCACGGGTCGTCGTCGGTGACAATTTGCAACGCGCGAACGCACTGCAATCAGACGTAGTCAACTAAAGCCCTTGGCCCGTACCAGCGGGTAGGAACGCCGCTCACCTACGCGCATGAGATTCCTTCAGCAGGAAGCAGGGACGCGACCGGCGCACGGGACGGGGCAGCGTGCTGCTGCAGCGGCAGCGGCAGCAAACAGCAGCCGGGCCAAGATGCATCGCACGCTGCACTCGGACCAACAGCGAAAAAAGACGTACCGCCTTCCCCGCTCCTGATCAGCCTGTCTGTAATCTTGTCATTTTCGGAACCTGTGGTCACATCCGGCCGCCCGACCTGCGGGGGGGAGGGGAATCACTGCGTGCAATTGCCGTTTAGCAGTTGCGAATCATCTGTCTGGCGATGTCTGGGGCAACTGAAAAAGAGTGAGGCCGAGACGTGGCGCCGCTACGGGAAGAGGGGAGAGAGAGAGTATCGCTGTGCCAGAACGACGATCTAGTGTCACGAACAGCTGTCGATATCGGTCGGGGGGAGCATTAGCTCGCAGAGCGACAGTCGCTGCAACATGACTTGCCCAAAACATCTGAAGAAGAGGGTTGGCCAAAGTTTGAGTCGCTGTATCACGGGCCAAGGTAGTACACGATGCGTGTTCAAGATATCCCAGCAACACCTGCCACGACGTCCTGAGAGAAGTACTCCGTCAATGGTATATGGAAAGATTTGGTATCCAACGCCTGGTCATGGTGGACTGGTCCTGCACATAACTAAAATCGAACCACGTCCGCCTCGCATCCCCGACTGCAATCGCCGTCGGTGTGCAGCTTGCGGCAGAGATGGGCCTGCCTACCATCCCTTATTAAAGATCTTAGCTAAACTGCGACCTGTACCCCAGCCAGTCCGCTTCTGGGTCCGGGACAGCCGCCGCCCCGTTCCGCATGACATTGGGTCCGAAGCCTTGGGGTTGAAGCAAAATGCTCGTCTGTCCACCGCCCGCCGCGGCCGCCATGCTTCGCGGCCCCGGTTCTGCTACCTTGGGGTAGTTAAAAAAGTCAAAAACGTCGATGTTGTCGAGCTCGCTCAGAGATACCGACTGCGAAGACGTCTCGTCCAGGCCCGAGCGGCGTGTCGACGATGTGAGGCCGACGAGGTCGTATGCGCTCCTGTTAGGGCATCGTGTTAGTAACAGCTCTATGAATTATACGACGACGCATCGAAAACGATGTGTACAGCAAGTACGATCCGGGCTCACTTACTCTCTCATGACAGCATACGGCACGCCGCCCTGCCGCCCTTTCTGCATCACCCGCGCGAGGATCCGCGCATAGTTGTCGGCAACCTCCCAGTACTGCCCAACATATGTCAGGATGTCGATGAAGAAGTCAATCTTGCCGTCCACGGGGCAATTCATGGCCGATGCGTGCACGATGAGCAACCGCGCCGCAGTCCACAATGAAAACGCAAACGGAGGACCCACCAGATCCAACCCGTTGGCTTCGTAAACGTCCTGCGTGATGTCCCGGAGGCTCTCACCGCCGACAAGCACCGCTGCATGGCGTAGTGCGACGGCACGAAGATGTGAGACCGCACCATCGGGTAAGCCGCCGACGAGTGCAGCCGCACCACCGACGTCACGTACGCGCTGTGCAGCATGAACCAGTTCGCCACGCGGCTCGCCGGATCCGAGTGACAGAGCGCTGAGATGCGACTGTACTCGCTCGGAAGACCTTGCAACCAGTTATCCAGCGCAGAGTCCAGTGACCTGTATGTGTTGCGCCAACCCGCCATCTCCGTCGACGATGTCACGTCGACTGGCGTCTTGAGAAAGTCGTGTACCTGACTGAGGATGCGAAGGATCTGGCAGTGGTAGGAGAAGCTGCCCAGGTTCTCAGGCTTTTTCACCACGTACGTCGTCCCGCCACGGCCGTCTGGCGTCGGGTCTAGCGACCCAGTCTCCACCGGCACGTTTCTCGAGAACAGATCGTATGAACACGGAAGCATACGCTTCATCCTCCTGTCGTCGAGCATAAAGTCGAACGTCGCTGTCGCCACCGTTGCGTACCGGTCAAGTAGGTACACCATCCAGCAAAGCCGCCGCCGGCCCTCGTCCTCGATCCAGGACTCGGGCTGTCCCACCGCGACCCGCCGCACCGAGCCCGTGTGTGGCAAGTCCTCCTGACCCGCCGACAGATACATGCTGTTTTCTGCCCAGAGGTCCAAGTGCCGCACGTTCTGTGCCAGCAGAGACAACAGGTTCCACCCCCGCGGACCGTTGGAAGTGCCCAGCTCGTCGAGGGAAAGGATAACAAGCGCCTTGAGTGCTGCGACGCTGACGTGCTCCATGGCGTATATCATAACGGTGTTTTTCGACACGGCGTGGTAATGGGCCTTCATCTCGGGTGTCAGTCGTGGGTCTTTGAGGAATCGTAGCGTCGTCGCCACAATGGCGTGCAGGAGGATGCGGTCGACCTCGCTCTGGGACGTCGACCCAAAGAACACGCCAAAGGTCGTCTTGCGGTCCAGGATCGGGCACCATGTGTTGCAGTGCTTGAAGTAAAGATCCACCAGCGTGTAAATCATGTCCTGAGGCGGGAGATCTGGCCCCCCACAAAGCGATGACAAGTTTGCCCCCATCGGTGGCCCTCGAGGCATATGGTTCGTCCCGTTGAAGGGCGATGGCTCTCCGCCTCCACCGCCGCCCATGGACATACTCGTGGGAGGCCCTTGGACAGACGACCGCGGGCCAACTTGGAGCCCATCTTGGCTCTCCACGCCCTGCCAGGATGGGCTGGAGAATGCTACCGGAGTCCTGGCCGGGATGATGGGAATCCCGGCCGGGACACCTACCGCTCTGCTCGGCGGTCCAGCGCCCTCGGGATGCGGCGGATAGCCATCGACCTGCGACGCGTCGGGGTTGCTGACGGGAGGCGACAGCGTCTGCTGTGACGGATTGGCATGATCATGGGCGATGTGGTCCTCGACGCGGCGCCATAGCGTCTGCAAGAGGGCATCGACGCGGTTCAGCTTGGTCTCGAGCTCGAGGGTAAAGCCGATGCGACTTCCAGGTTTCTGCCTCTCAAGATAAACGCAGGTACGGTTGTGGCGGGCACACCAGGAGCACGCAGGATCGGCCCTATCACACTTGACCTTGCGGGCCTTGCACAGCTCGCAGCTTGACGCCGAGCCGTGTCAGTCTAGCCACCATCAAGAGAGATAAGACGGAATGTCTTACGATGTTTTCTGATACTTGGTTCTCTTCCTCTTGTTTGCCGGCGAAGGCGGTAGAGGCGGGTCCGTTGTGTGAGGTGTCGTCGCCGCTCGACCCGCCCTCGTCGTGACTGAAGCCCGAGTTCGGTTCGTCCTCGGCCATGGATAGCGGAGGTGCATTTGACTCAACCATGTCTATTCCATGATACTGCAAAGCGAAGAGGAACAAACTCCACACTGGTGGCCCCCCTTTTCTGCTGAGATAAGGAGCCCAAGGGCTGAGCTGGCCTTGACACCGGGGACTCGTCGGTGTTTCTGGGATGGAGCCAGTTTATAAATGGCAATTTGCGGCAACAATTTCGCCTCCTTTGCTCCTCGTCGTCGGCGACGCTGGCAGTGGTCACCTTGCTTGTAAATGCGGCTGAAGCTGTGGAGGGGAGGGAGGGTGGCGGTTGGTGGTGATGGCCTGCGATGGCGCACACTAGGGGCCGCCGTCGTGGTATGGCGCAGCAGTACCTACCAGCACCGCCGGCGAGTTGGGGACGGAGCTGTACGCCCTCGCCCTCGCCGTGGGGCGAGCACAAACGCGCCCGCTGGACGGGATCCGGAGGTCACTAGGCAGGCGGCAAGGCAGGCAGGCCGCGATCCCTGCACCAGGCACGCTGGAGCCGGGAATGAACGACGCTCGGGGTCGCTCGGCCGACGTTACAGGGCAACCGTGAGGCGGATGTCGCCAGTTCGGTCGTGTCACCGAGGAGACCGCGAGCACGTTGCCTAACCCTTATCTCTTGCGCGCCAACAGCAGGCGCGCTGGACTGCTGTACAAGCAAGCTTTATCGCCTCTGGTGCCGAGAATAAAACGTCGTTGCGTCGCTGCTGGCCGGCAGTTCTCTCTCTCTCTCTCTCTCTCTCTCTCTCCTCTCTCTCTGTCTCTCTCTCTGTGCGTGTGTGTGTGTGTGTGTTCCAGTTTTGGGGCTCGCCCACCCAGCTGCTTCGTCGGCCGCTCTCTTTTTCACTCAATCGAAAGACGGGCCAGATCCTGGTCGGACGATCGGATCCTGCGCGTGCGGGGAAGTGGCAGTGATGAAGTGAGACGATGGATGAGAGAGGAAAAGCCTTGCTCGGGCGCATGGGATGGATGAGCGTAGCCCAAGAGTCAAAATCCCCGACCGGAGGTTCGGCCCTGAGGCTTCCCCAACTGGTAGATGCCCCCGGTGGCTTCTGAAAGGTCTGGCGAACCGCCAAGCGCGCACGGGGTATTCCGTTGCTCCTGACAGGGTCTTCCCAGATGCCGCTGCGCCCGGTGCGAGGCCCCCTGGCAGCCAAAATCTCTTTTTGGCAGGGTTCCCCACCACGATCGTCAACACTTCGGACGTACGCCGGACTGTCCGAGACTACGTAACAGCGGTCATCCTAGCGCCGAAGGACGCTAGAAGCCTCGTAACCTTGCCCACCTCAACTAACCCAGACCCGGTCTCTATTTTACCTCCGGGCGTGGCGCGCGACAAGCCCACCTCATCAACGCCCGTGGCCATCCACACCAATTCGTTCTGCCGGGTCGACACGCGGGCTGGCGTCATGGCTGCGTTGGTACGAGGACTCGGGCCAAAAGTGACCACCCCGGTCGGTGGGATGGACCAGGGCCCTTGTCAACGTGCGCACAGAATCTAGATTGCACTATGATTTTTATGGCCCACAAATTATCTCCTCATTTCCCGCCCTCCACATCCTCTTCGCAACACCAAGTCGGCGATACTGGCCATCCCTGATGCTCCAACCCGATGTAACCTTCCGACTTCGGTATACGTGATGTCACGAACCAACCATATAATGAGGGCCAGTGGGGCATGCAGGAATCACGGGCAACGAATCAACGAAGGGCCCAAGATGCACGCATCCGCCACGAGTAGCCCAGGATAGCTGGCTACCCAGGGCGAGCTAGTCTCAGCTGATTACCTGTGGGGCCACATGTGGCCTTACCTACGGTGAGGCCATTCAGCTTACATCAAAATTTCCAGCAATCGCATGATCTGAGGTCGTTTCACAGATGTCGCAGTGATACAGATCCGTACTATTTTCCTTTGCCTTATGATCGACTACTATCCAGCCCACTTAAACATAGTACCATTGCATTCATCTAATCAAAGAATCCTCTTAATATAATATAGGTTGGCCGGATTAATGCAAATAGTAGATGTAGGGAGGTAGAAATAGTTATACTAACGTTAGGAGCTAACTAAATCTGCTCCTCAAGGTACTATTTTCTATCTCCTACATCCACCATTTGCATTGTCGATTAGACATTTCGCGAGTATGGTGCTACTGCGCGGAGATTGCAGATGAGCAACCGCGACTTCAGGGGTGGTAGGTACCTTAGGTAGGTAGACTTGCCAATTCCCCTTGCGATTGTCTCGCTGGAGGGTGGCAACACCTCTGCCTACGGCGCACGGCGATGTCGACCACAGCCAAAGACTTATTTGCACAGCTTGACATGGCGAAGGGAGTTTCGAGTCTCGTCAAATCCATCATGAATCATACGAGATATATAGTACACGCAAGCTCTCGGGCTTCTAGAAGCAAACGCATTGTAACCGCGACTCAACCCCGTCGACAAACACCCGTGGCCCGCCATTGGTATAGTAAAGGAGAAAACGATACGAACACATGCTAAAAAAAAACGCTTAGTTGGCCCATCCCTTGCTCATCTGGACCGCCTTCTCCCAACGCTCAAACTGCTTCGACGCCTTTTCCTCGGAAATCTGCGGCTTGAAGATGGTGCGGCCCTCGACGTTAACGTTCTTGAGGTCCTCAAACGACTCCCACACGCCAGCGGCGAGGCCCGGCAGCGATGGCGGCACCAGAGCCGTCGTCTCGCGCATACCGGGCGATTGACTGGATAAGCGATAATGTCGGACTGGGTCTGTTTACACGCTGTCAGTAAACCGTCCGTTACTCTGAAGGGCCGAGGCACCCCGAATATGCGTACCTGCATGATAAGATCCGAGTTGCACATGCCGCCATCGACGGCGAGCTCGGTCAGCGCCTTGCCGCTGTCCTTCTCCATCGACTTGAGGATGGCCTTGGTCTGGAAGCACGTCGCCTCGAGCGTCGCCCGCGCAATGTGGCCGCGCTGCGTGTATGCCGTGATGCCGAAGATGGTGCCGCGGGCGTCGTCGATCCAGTACGGCGCAAAGAGGCCGCTAAAGGCCGTGACAAACGTGCAGCCGCCATTGTCCTCGACCGTCTCGGCCAGGGCGCTCAGCTTCGACGAAGACTCGATGAAGCCAAAGTTGTCGACGGAACTTGACACTGGAGCCGGCAACGGCGATGCTGCCCTCAAGGGCGTACATGGTTTTTGCCCTCGCCAAAGTCGAAGGCGACGGTCGAGAGGAGACCGTGCGTCGAAATGACGGGCTTGTCGCCGACGTTGTAGAGGAGGAAGCAACCCGTGCCGTATGTGTTTCTTGGCAAGGCCGGGGAAGCCCTTTTGGCCGACAAGCGCGGCGGACTGGTCGCCCAGGCAGCCCATGATCTTGGTGCCATTAAGCAGCGTGCTGGCCAGGGAGCCGTAGGCCTCGGGATCGGCCGAGCGCACAATCTTGGCCAGCTTGACCTTATTCCGGTCGATGCGGAACCAGTCAATGAGCTCATCATCGTAGTCGAGAGTGTGAAGGTTCATGAACATGGTGCGCGAGGCGTTGCTGGGGTCCGAGACGTAGATGTTACGCGCGGGGCCACCGTTGAGCTTGTAGACCAGCCAGGTGTCGATGGTACCGAAAGCTAGGTTGCCCTGCTCGTACGCGTCCTTGACCGCCTGGACATTCTCGATCAGCCAGAGTAGCTTGCCGACGGAGGGATAGGTAGAGAGCGGAAGACCACAGCGGCCGGTGAGCTCGCCGGCCCCGATGCGCATCTTGAGGCGGCGGATCAGGTCTTGCGTGCGCGTGTCCGTCCAGACAATGGCATTGTACAACGGCTTTCCCGTCGTCCGGTCCCAGACGATGGTTGTCTCGCGCTGGTTGGGATGCCCACAGATACGATTTGCTCGCGCGAGTGGCCCTGCGTCTCAAACTTCTTGACGGCGCCGTCAATGCACTGCTCCACCGACGAGATGATCTCCTCGGGTCATGCTCGTGCCAGCTGCGTCGCCAATGCGTCAGCAATCGCCTACAATGCGCCAATGGCTTGTAAGACGGGAAACTCACCCCGGGTTCGGTAGATCTGCTTGAACTCAAGCTGGTGCAGAGCAACGACTTCGCCAGCGCTGATTGAAGATGAGGAACCGCGTGCTGGTGGTGCCCTGGTCGATGGGCACCGACGAACTGAGTATGAGAGGAGGAAGACATGGCGGCTTTTAATTTACTAGGCAGTAAGGACTTGAGCATTCAGAAGAAGATGAAGCGACAAGACAAGACTTGGCCAACAGCACAAAGGCTGCTGAGAGACGAGCTGGGGAGACACGCGATGGAACGCGGCGAGATTACGACCAAAGTCTGGGGTATGAAGTTTGAGGCTGTGGGGATGGAGCGGGATGTGGAGGAAGAAAAGGAGAGGTCGACAACGTTCGTGGAGGCACAGAGAGAGATACTAATAGTCGCGACTTTCACATGGGCGTGGTTTTCTTTCCCACGAATCATTGCGAGGCTTGTGAGCTCCCTCGTCGGCACTGCTGATTCTCCATATGGGGGAGCTCCCCGACCCCTCACTCGCCGGTGTGGCTTCCAGCTACCCGACCAGTCCCCAGCCGCAACCGGGGTACCAGCACCGGTCCCCCATACACCCAGCCTTGGGGCAGCCCCGGAAGTGTGGAGATGGGACGAGCAGGTGGAGAAATCACTTGGTCGAGCATCCACAGTATTTTGCGGAAAGATCCGGGGTTTGTATTGTGATCTCGTGGCAGGGTCCACCGGAGAGAACCAGCGGGGCGACCCCTGGCGCGGGGGTTCTAGAACTTTGCAATATTGGATGTTGCGACGACTTCCGATGCCCTCGGCCCCCATAGATTCATCGTCTCGTGAGCTTGTTTCTTGTCCATGTTTGTGGAATCGACGAAATATCGACGACGGAAATGAGGGGATTTCAAACCCCGAGCAGGTACCTGGGGCGGCCGGCAAAAAGTGGTCCAATCCTGGGGCATCATCGCGGGCCGTTTCGGTGTGTGCGACCGAAGCTGCATGCTGACGCCAACCAATAATCCGCTTGCGCGCCGGTCGGTGAGTGGTGGACCCACGGATCAGGGTACGGCGCCGGGGTCGGGAAGCGTCCTTGTCTGGCTTTGGCTGTCAATCCCGCTCCTGCGATGAACCAGCTCCACAAGGCAGCAGGACTGGACATCTCGTGCCATGTCTGCTGATGGTCAGAGAAGCTCGAAGGCGTTCAACAATCCGAGGTAGTGTGGTGGTACTTGCTCGTTGTCACTTTCCCGGAGGCGTTCGTTCTTTGCCTTCTAGCGACCCCGGAAGTGGAAGGCGGCGTTCGGGTCCCTGTTCTTTCCTGTCCGTTCTCTGCCCTCCATCATCATCTCTTTCATCATTGGATCGCAAGCTTCCCAAGCCATTCTCTCCGCTCCCCCCCAAGGCGCAAGGGCAAACTTACACGCCCAGCCCCAGCCCCTCACGCGCTCTCCCGCATCGTGCCATCCTCTCCGCCTTCGTCCCCGCGAACCGCCACCCCTCGTAGCTCGTTCTCGACCATTTCCAATCAACCCCGTTCCTGTCCTTCCCCGGGACCACCACGCGATTTCCTCCTTCGCTAGTTCTTCGGGCTCCGCATCTCCTTCTTCCATCATCACCCCGTGGGGAGAAGACACATATAGTTGGCCGTCTTCCCCATGGCAAACGGATCTTGAACGACTCGTCGCCGGCCAGGAGCATCCGCCAGTTTCCACACTTCCCTGACCTTATCCTTTGTCCCACCTTTCCCATATTACGAAGCAGCTTCCACTGTTCACCTGAGACATATCTTAGGTTTCACCCGCACTCCTCCAGTAATCATGTCCATCCTTCCACCTTCGCAGGATTCAGTGTCCGAATCTTCCAATGACAAATCTCTCCCTGTCCACAAAATCCAGATGGGCGGTTCCGTCAGCCATGATGAGGCTGCCAACGGCGACGTGATGGCGCCCGAGAAGCAGCCTCGCTGGCCCAAGATTCGCACCATCTGGCAGGATGCCTTCTCCGAGTTCTTCGGAACCATGATCCTCATCCTTTTCGGTGATGGCGTCGTGGCCCAGGTCGTCCTTAGCAACAATACCAAGGCGAATACCAGAGTATTTCGTGGGGTTGGGGGTAAGCTTCGCCACTCGCACGTAGCTTCCTCCTCTCAAATTGCTGACTCCATTCGCAGCATCGCTGTCATGTTGGTGTCTACGTCAGCGGCAAGTCTGGCGGTCACATCAACCCGCCGTCACGCTGGCCAACTGCGTCTTCCGTGGCCACCCCTGGCGCAAATTCCCAGTCTACTTTCTCGCCAAACTCACTGGCGCCATGATGGGCGCTGCCATCGTTTACGGAAACTACCGGTCGGCCATCGACACCTTTGAGGGTGGCGCTGGCATCCGCACCGTCTCGGGTCCCCACGCCACGGCCGGTATCTTCTGCACCTACCCCGCCGCGTTCATGACCCGGACCGGCATGGTCTTCTCCGAGTTCATCGCCAGCACCATCCTGCAGTTCGTCATCTTTGCGCTCGCCGATGCGAACAACATTGGCGCTGGGCCTTTGATGCCTCTGTGCCTTTTGTTTCTCATTTTTGGCATTGGTGCTTGCTTCGGTTGGAGACGGCTATGCTATCAACCTAGCCCGTGACTTTGGCCCTCGCCTGGTTAGCTACATGATCGGATACGGTCACGAGGTGTGGGTCAGCAGGCGGCTACTACTTCTGGGTAAGCCCTCTCCAAGGTCTCCCATGAGAAACAGGATTGCTGACCAGCACCAGATCCCCATGGTTATGCCCTTCCTCGGATGCCTTACCGGCGGCGCGCTGTATGATTTCTTCATCTACACTGGCGAGAGCCCATGAACAAGCCTTACCTCGGCCTCAACCGTTTCTTGCACCCCAAGAAGAGCGTTTGGTCCAACACGTACAACAAGGGCTCTCGACTCTAACGTATAGTGGTCGGGATGGTGGCCAAAGTCTCTAGAGCTTGGGGTGATAGGCCTCCCGATCAGCCTCGTCTTCGGCTGAAGGAGCAATAACAGTGGATGCCAACAGAAACACACAAGAAAAAAACAGAAACCCATGGTCGAAACAGCACAGCGACAGATACCTAGGGCGTTTATGATTGGAGTTTTGGATTGGTGTACGGGAAGCTCAGCCAGCGATGTGATTTATATCCCGCGCAGGGAGTCTTACACGGAATCAGATGTTGCAGGCATGGAGACGCAATGTTCAGATGTATTCAGACATTCTTAACTTGAGCGGTGCTACAAAATTTCATCTTCCCTTATCAAGCGATTTTGTGTGCTCCATTCCCCCCGCGACGTTGATATCTACCCTGTACTCAATAGTGGACAGGCAATGGCGGGCGGCAGGGCTCTGGAGTGGCAGGCCCTGGTGGCATGAACACCACGCGGATTCGCAAGCTTGAGCCGTGGCCATCTGCTTAGTAATCGGTGATCCGGAATCCCGATGCTGAACGCGGAGCAGCAGCTGGGGCAGGTGACCTGCATGGGATACCGAAGGAGGCCGCTGAACGAGCTGAGGCATGCAGACGAAGGAGGCACTATTACTTTCCCTCACGTGGAGTGAGGAGCCTTAGAGTGGGGACATCAGTTCTCTGGAGCTCTTCGCCAGTTAGCGACGGTGCACCACGAACCAGGGTCGGCAAACTCTGATGGCGCAAAGGAGACACTGACGCTGAGATCACATGCGTGAATTAGTTTACAAGGGGAGGGGAGACACGAGCATGTGGGTCCCTCGCCAGGGACGGACTTTACGCTGAACGAGCAAGCCAGGGTACCCGGGCAGCCTGTGCAGCAGCAGTGATGCGATGCAGCTGCAGTGAAGCAGCATGGTAGGATGCGATGATTCCCGCATTGGCGCTGAGTAGTGAATTGAGTTTGCCGATGAGGTGGTTCGATTCGTGACGGCTGCACGTGTTGTCGAACGACGTTGAATCGACACCCTAGGCATCGCTAGCTGATCTCGATGCCGGCGCAGGGAAGAGAGGGGCCGGAAACAACACGGAGGCGTACCACAATCCTGGTCAGCGGCGCTGGCGGATCGAGCAGGATTACCAAGGCGAGGTGTAGGGCCGGAGGTGTGCGGCGGCGGCCGTTCGTTAGCGCTCTTCAGCGGTTGTCGTTGGGTCGGGGGCGTGTGAAAGAAATGCAGGCGTCGGGGCGGGACACCGAGCAGGTGCCGAAGCTGCAGGTACCCCTGCAGTAGATCGGGTTCGAATGCCGAGATGGTCGGGTCCTCGATAGCGAGATTCCCGAGGCGCAGATGGGGGCGGCGTGGGGCTGGGCAGGTCTATGCGATCCACAGCGGCGTCTTGGCAGGCTCGGGTACGAACACCGAGGTGCGTGATGTGGCGTCCCAGTGACGGAAGCAGCTCCATCAAGGGTCCCCGCTGGTCCCATGCCGCCGGAAGACCGACAACACGCGCGCGAAGCATGGATGGAGCTGACCTCGTCGACGCGCGAGCCCCGCAGCAGCCGAGTGCACGGAGTAATTGTCGGTCGGGCACGGGGGGGTTTGTGTTCGCTTTTGGGTCGAGGCATTTGCGAGCTGGAGAAGAGGTGGGTGAAACGGTACGGTGCAGAGGCGGCGTTGCTCGGGCTCGCTCGGTGTGGCGCGCAGAGGCAACAAATGCATGGAGAGCATCTCTCCATCGTGCACCGAGCATGTACATCGGGCAGCAGCTCTCCCCACATGCGGGCGATGATCATCACGGCCCGAGACGGCCAGCAAACACTCGACAAAGCACCAGTAAAAAAAGCACCTTGCTCTGCCAGAAACACATGGGCCAGTAAACGGCCTGTCCGTACGAACGAGGGCTCCCCCCAGTGGCTGCGCCGTGGCGCTCCCGACTTCCGCGCGATCTGAGGTCCATTTTCCACAAATAAAGTCTCGCGACGGCCCGTCTCTTCCGTGCCCGGAGCTCTTCGTCTCCTTTCCGCTCTTGCTATCTTCCATCTGCCGAACATCGAAAAAGCCCCGACGGCACCCCGTGAATCCCAGGCCCGCCATCCAACAACTCGCTCGACTACACACGGGCAAACTGAGTGACCGCGCACAGCCCCTAAAATTATGCCGCTGCGCTTCTCTCGAGTCTGGCGCCCCCTCGCCGCGGCCACCGTCGTTGCCGCAGGAGGAGGCATCGTCTACAGCCGTGCCAACGCCCACCGCTCTCACGATAAGCCCCTCGTCGAGCTCCGACGTGACGCCTCCGGCCATATCATACCCCCAAAGTTCCAAGATATCAAGTCCCGCGCCGAGCAGCTTGCCGAGCTGAGACGCAACGGCGCCAGCCAGGACACCGAGTACGATCTACTGATTATTGGCGGCGGCGCCACCGGCACTGGCATCGCCCTCGATGCCGTTACCCGTGGCCTCAAGGTCGCTCTCGTCGAGCGTGACGACTTCTCCGCCGGCACCAGCTCCAAGAGCACCAAGCTCGTCCACGGTGGTGTCCGTTATCTGGAGAAGGCCATCTGGAACCTTGACTACTCCCAGCTGCAGCTCGTCATCGAGGCTCTGCGCGAGCGCAAGGGCTTCCTCGACATCGCACCCCACCTGTCCAGCTCCCTGCCTATCCTGCTTCCCCTCCGCCGCTTGTGGGAGGCTCCCTACATGTGGATCGGCTGCAAGACGTACGACTTGCTCGCTGGCTCGCAGGGCCTCGAGAGCTCCTACTTTGTGAGCCGCGCCAAGGCTCTTAACTTGTTCCCCATGCTGCACAAGGACAACCTCGTCGGCGCTCTTGTGTACTATGACGGCCAGCACAACGACTCCCGCATGAACGTCTCCCTCGCTCTCACGGCCTCGCTCTACGGCGCAACGGTGCTGAACCACGTCGAGGTTACCTCTCTGGAAAAGGACGCCAACGGCAAAATCTGTGGCGCCAAGGTCCGCGATCTGATGGCCGGCGACGATGCCGCCAAGGAAGCCTTTAGCGTTCGCGCCAAGGGTGTCATCAACGCTACTGGACCCTTCACTGACGCCATCGAGCGCATGGACGACCCCAACCGACAGCCCATCGTTGCCCCGGCGTCTGGCGCTCATATCATGCTGCCCGGAAAGCTGTGCTCCAAGGGCATGGGCATGCTTGATGCCGCTACTCGGACGGCCGTGTTGTTTTTGTTCTGCCGTGGCAGGGCATGACTGTTGCCGGAACGACGGACAACGCTTGTGCGGTGGAGAGGGAGCCTGTGGCCCGGGAGGTCGATGTTGCCTTTATCCTGAAGGAAGTCAACAAGCTGCTCGAGCCCAAGTCTGCCCTCACCCGCGACGACGTCCTGGCTACCTGGTCTGGTGAGTAATTCTTTCGAGTTCTCTCAGACGAGTACAAGCTGACATAGGCAGGCATCCGACCTCTTGTCAAGGACCCCAAGGCCGGCAACACCGAGTCCCTCGTTCGCAGCCATCTTGTCACTGTTTCTGAATCTGGTCTCCTCACGTGCGCCGGCGGCAAGTGGACCACTTACCGCCAGATGGCCCAGGATGCCGTCGATGGGCCATCAAGACGTTCAACCTGACCCCCAAGCACATTACTCTCCCCGATATCAGCGGCGCCGGCCTGCCTGGCTTCACCACCAACGGCACTTGCGTCACCCGCTTCACTCCTGTTCTCGGCTCTCACGGTTATTCGACGCAGCTGCCTTCGCAGCTCACCCAGGTCTACGGCATCGATGCTGACATCGCCTACCACCTTGCGACCAACTATGGAGATCGCGCCTGGTCGGTTCTCGGCAATGCCCCCGATTCCATCGCCCGTCTGGCTCCATCGTTCCCCTTCATAGAGGCGGAGATCCGACATGGCGTCCGCAGCGAGGCCGCTTGCACCGCTGCCGATGTCATCTCGCGCCGCACCCGTCTTGCTTTCCTCGACGTCGACGCGGCGCTCAAGGCCCTGCCCCGCGTCATCGATGTCATGGCCGAGGAGCTGAACTGGAGCGAGTCTCGGAGAGAGCAGGAGTGGACCCAGACAGTACACTTCCTGCGAAGCATGGGCCTCGAGGAGGCGCGGCTGGCGGTGACGCGGGAGGAGGTCCTGGGCGGCGACGCCAAGGCGCAACGGACGAAGCGCATCGGAGCGGCCGCCTCTACAAATGGCGTCAAGGTCGGCGGCGGTCGGGAGCTGGAGGCCCCGGCGCTCTGACCTCAGGTGCTTAGGAATCTCAGACCGCCCTGGGCTGAGCTCGGGATGCGATGAACATTTTGCTTTTCTGTGGGTGTACGGCGTTGGTTGGGAATGATGTTTTTGCATAGCCATTGCCTTTATCAGTCTGCGGACCGTTATTATTTCTTGCTTCTGGATACGTTATAGACATAGACTGCTAGATGCGAGCATGATTATGACAAGCACACTTCGGTGCAGCAGTTCCTCTGAACCGTGAAGTTGGCATGAGGTTGGTGACTTCCAGACCCTTGCTGCGCGATGGGCGTCGATAGAGCATCCTATTGGACTGTCTAGTTGTAGATGAAAGACACACTGGAAATACACCGGCAAGAGGGATCTAGGATCTTAGCCTCATAGAGCTACGAGAGCTCCTAGAGGAAGCGTGAGAGGTCGTTCCAGAAAGACTAGCTTCTTACGGCTAGCTCGTTCAATGCCCAGAAGCTTGGAGATGTGCATGAAGGCTAAGGGAACTGCAATAAAATACTAATTTTGCTACATTCTAGGCCTGTATATTGTAGACATGTAGACCATATTTTGTGGCTTGGGAAAGTGGGTGTAATGGGTCTGTATATGGTTTGTAACCCTGGTAGGGTGCAAATGGACAAAGTCTCCGCTCATCCGTGTCAAGCACGGACCACATTGGTAATTTTTATTCATTTTATCGGTGTGGGGAGGTGGCAAATGCATGCAGCGGGGAAAAGGCACTAAGCACTGCGATCGCTCACTCGCCCTTCCGTGCTCCCCATTGCTTCTACCCGCTGCACGGTTCCGTCCCTTCTCCATGTATTCTACGTGATATGACATGACATCGGTCACGTCTTCAGATACCTCCACCCCTGACGGCCGCAGGCTTCCGACCAGGGTCAGTAAAGCCTGTGAGAGATGCCGCCGTAACAAAAGCCGAGTGAGTGCCTCACCTTCAAGCCTTTTCACCTTCTTATCTAAGACATTATTATCGTGCATTCCACTAAACAACAATTAGTGTGATCCATTCCGTCCGTGCTCACTCTGTGTCCGAGCGAATGTCGAATGCTCATCTAGTAGCTACCAGTTGCCCACTCGCAGTGGCGCGCCGAAAAGGAAACGCACGTGGGAGCATTCATGTGATGATTCTCAGCGTTCTCATCAAAGGCCTAGCAGCGATGCAACTTGTACAACTCCGCCTCTATTCCGTCCGGATGAGCAGCATCCTCTGCATTCCCATGACGGCTCTCAGGCTTCCAGAGATATTGAGGTTGAAATTACTATGGATACAGAGAGCCGACGGCAGAGTGTAGCTGTTGGTGAAGCGGACTCAGCGGTGGGCATTGCACACAAGGTAAATCATTTCGGGTCATGCAATGCATTCTGTGTTCTTTATTTGTGACCTAGCTTAACTTACCTGTTCAACAGATCTGCCAGTTAAGTGACCAGGGCATTTCTACATTGGAGAGAACAACATCCGCCATACCTGGCGGGGACATTTACGGCAAACGTGTGGCATTCCGCCCGGATCGCACGCAGAGACGTCGTATAAGGTCTATAATCGGCTACCAGCTGCCGCCCCTGGATGTCATGTGTACGCTGCTTGAGGAATATTTCGACAGTGTCCATTGGTTCTCGTTGGTCATCTATGAGCCGAGATTTCGCTCCAAATTCGAGTCCATCCAAGATGGCCTCGCTTACCCATCGCAAAGGCCGTTCCTTCTCCTGTTATCAGTAGTTCTCGGAATGGCAGCGTGGTACAAGTCCCACAAGAATGGGATGGATGCAGATCATCCAAACGAAGACTGGGGGACTTGGGCATCATCCCTGATACAAGGTGCGGGATCACAGCTGACCGACTTGATGGACCACATCTCAATATCGTCCGTCCAAGCATGCATCTTGCTCGGCTCCTATTATATTTATCATGGCAAACCCAACCTCTCCTTTGCGTTATTGGGCGCAACTATCAAGACGGCGCAGGCCCTCGCACTTCACCGGCAACCGGTGCGAGGCGACGCAGAGAGTGTGGAAGAAAGGAAAAGGGTCTGGTGGACAATATACACTTGGGACAGGCATGATTAACTATGACTGGTATATGTAGTATTATCGGCTAACTCATTGCAGATTCGCTTCAGTCACCTACGGCAGGCCTCTTGGAATCAACGACAAAGACTGCAATGTCACGCAACGGTCGATGCGTCCGAGTCACCATGTTTCAAGGAAAACAGCCCATCGAGAGCAGATTTCTCAATCTCCTACTCGTCCTATCAGCGGGAGTTGAACAAACTGTACTTGATTGCGTCTCCGATCATCGAGACGGTCTTTGGCCTACGGGCTACAGCTTCTAGTCAACGAATGACGGGACAGCAATACAGTACTCGGATCATGGAGGTGACTGAAAGGTTATGGACATGGCGGCGGAGCTTACCAGACCACCTGCTCCTCGATTTGAGTTCTGACTTTGAACCAAACCACTCCAGCACATCGAGAGTTCACCGGTTACAAGCACTAGCTCTCCAGCTGACCTTCGATAACCTGCTCATTATCTTCCACGCCCTTTGTTAGCGCAACAAGTCGACCACCTCATCAACAAGCAGCCCGAGACCAGTCAAGTTGACGCCCATTCGCCATCGAATCCCTCAGGCTCCTATGCAGCGGTATCCTGGCAATTGCATCCACAAACTGCCGATAGTCCGTTGTCGAGATCTCAAATGTCGAGCACCGAGCAATGGTGGGATGCGGCATTACGCACATCAAGAGTGACGGAGATGCCGCAACTTGCTCAGCTGGCCACTAATACCCACTTGGTGGCATTTCTGGCTATCAATTTGTTTCATTCAGCCATCGTCATGGCTGTCCTGGCCTTGTCTGATCCGCTCTCTGACAGAGCACAGGAAGTAAAGCGGACCATCACGCGCATTTACCGACTACAAGACCTTTTGGGAAGAAGACCAAGCTGTCCATGCAAAGCAATATCATCCTGAAGGATGTCATCCATATGCTTCTGCGCCGGGAAGCGGACGCCATGTTGGCTCCTGTCGTCGCTTCACAGGCCCAGCCGGCTCAGGCTGGGGAGGACCGGAACAACCCAACGCCATCGGACGCGCCGTTGATGTCAGTTGAGGATACGCTGCGCCTACCCATTCAGCTACCACTGGGCACTGTCAATAGTGGACTGCACCGTGGCGCCCAACAGCACAACACCGCCGACAGGGGTTTGCGTTTAAATGAGAGTTTAGCGTCACTGCAAAGAGGTAAATCGCATTTCGATTCGCCACCTTGACTGTATGTTATGCTGACAGCAGCGCCGCTTCTAGTGTTCCCTGCCGGGTTTGACGGATCTCCTGTCTATGGCGACGATATGGTCAACAACAGCGAGGGACGGAGCCACGGTCAAGGAGACCTCGGCCATCCATCCGTTGCCAATGGTAGCAACGACGCTTGCCTCCACACTGACTCTCCAAGCGTCGATGTCAATGGCGGGCTAGGGTGGCCCAACGAGGAAGGCCCTGTTGACGCAACCGGAAGCGGACTGTACTGGTTCTGGGATTCAACGTGGAGCGAGGCCCGATTTTGAGGCTTCTGTTCTAATTATTCGCTAGGCTTCTATCTACACCGGGCCCATATATGACCGTCTTGATTCCCACTCTGTTAGCCACATTCTTGAACGCTTCCTCGGCCTCGGCAAAGGAGAACTCGTGCGTAATAAGACTCTCCAACCGAACGCGATCAGAGTCCAACAGCTGAATGGCAAGCTTGTAGTCACCAGGGCCGTACCGAAAACTACCCTTCAATGTTGCTTCCTTGTCGCAAATCTGACCGATTGGGAAAGCGATGGTTGGAGAGCCCAGACCTGCTTGCACGAAGATTCCTCCGCGCTTCAAGGCACTAACACCACAACCGATACAAGGTTCCGCTCCCGTCGCGTCAATGACGACATCCACTCCTCCATCAGCACTATGAAGGTTTATTTTGCTCAACAGGCTCTCAGCATTCGCGTCAGGCGATGAATGAGGCTCCATCTTGTAGGTTGCAGTGGCACCAAATCCCGCGGCGAACCAGTCTGGACTCGACAACATCTGTGACCACAACCGCTGCTGCACCAAATGCCCGCGCGACGGCACAGCACAATAGCCCTATCGGACCAGCACCGAATACCGCTACCGATTTTCCCTGCAGGTTTCCCGCAAGCCGCAAACATGTACAGCGATGCTCAGTGGTTCGACCAGGGCACCTTCGCGGAAAGAAACGTGGGGCGGCAGCTTGAAGCAGCATTCTTCGGGGAGGACATAAAAGGTTGCGAGCGTGCCGTCGTAGGGAGGCGTTGCCGCGAACGCATCGACCGTCAGAGGTTGTACGACCGCTTCGACATGTCTCGCACGAATTGCACCCTACCCCTGGCTCGAGAGCGACTCGATCAAACGGCTAGGTTCTTGATCGGGCCCGCATGCTTCGACAACGCCTGCGGATTCGTGGCCGAGCACGATTGGGGCGTCAACAACATATTGGCCGATCCGGCCGTGCTGCCAATAATGGATCTATGCCAACGAATAAACGGCTTGTCAGTGAATGAACCTGAAAGTAAGCCCCAAAGACACGGAGAACGGCCGCGGGTCACCTACGTCGGAACCGCAGAGGCCGGTTGCTATGACCCTCACACGAACATCTCTAGACGTGCGAAGCTCTGGTATGGGCGTCTCTGCGTAGTAGAACTCCCTGGCCGGACTCAAGACGAAGGTACTGTTGGTGTTCGTATGCTCGGGACTATTCGGATTCACCGTGGAAGTCGTAGTCCGTTGGGGTTGCGGCAGTATGGCTCGAGGTAGACAGCATGATGGCGATTTTGCGAGGGCGAAACAGAAATTGCGTATCTCACAACACATTTTGACATTTTGACCCAGAATATTATAGGGAAAGAGATACTCAAAAATGCTTCTGCGGTTCGGTGTTGTACAGGTTCCGAGGTCGATAAAACAACTTGCCGTGGTTACCTGCTGTTAGTGGACTGGATCCGGTCTGCGTTTCGGTTCCGGCGGAAGCCCAAACGCCAAGCCATGATCGGTTCCGGCGCAAATTTTCCGCCTACGGTTCCGGTCTGACTGTGGCTCCGCCCAGCACACACCACACCATCTTTCTCAGGGGCAGCTGAACGCTTGAAGTGACTTTTTCACTGCTCGTGATCGGAGAAGTCCTTGCCCTTCATTCGCCCCCAGTCTCATCGTCATGGTTTTTACCAAGTTTACGCCACGGCAGAAGCCGACGCTTCCCGAAAGGGGTGCAGTGCATCCACTGCCAAGCACCGGACCCGAAGGGCAGACCATCTCAACTCCATGCTTAGATCCACAAATTCTCCATGGGGAAGTCCCATGGGCAGTCTCTGGGGCAGTATAAGACTACCGGAATCCCCAGACTTCCCCAGACTTCCCCATCATCATCATCGTCATCATCATCGAGTCTCACCCTCTTCCATACTAGTTCGTTGCAAGGAACGAACCACGAACCACCTTCGCTAGGTTCTGCCCGTATTTCTCGGGCTGCTTTAGCTCTTTCATCATGTCTTCTGCTGTTGCAACCCGAAATGATAAGCTGAGGCAGCGTACGGACCTTGTCCGTGCCCAACAGGACGCAGAGGGAAGCTGGCTGGAGAAGAAGCTGAAGCCCAGCAAGATTACGGCCAGGTACCCTTTCAAGGGGTCTCTATTGCTGTACGCGACTTGCGGGTTCGGAAGTCTGGGTGATGCTCTATTTGGCTACAACTCTGGCAAGTTCACTTCTGGCTTCCATCTGTGATTTGTGTCTAGGCTCTCGACTAACGGTGCTAGGCATCATGTCTGGTCTGCTTGTCAATCCAGTCTTCGTCAAGCGCTTCTTCGCTGATTATGGCGGCGCCAACGGCAGCACAGCTGAGGTCAGCCCCTCCATCACGGGCATATCCGTAGCCTGTCTACAAGCCTCGGCTGCCGTGGGGGCCCTCATTGCCGGCAGACTCGGCGATATGATCGGTCGGAAGAGGACTGTCCGCCTGGGCGGTTTCATCTACTTCTTCAGCGCCTTCATCCAGATCTTCGCTCCTGGGTTCGCCACTTTCGTTGCCGGCCGTACTATACAAGGTATCGGTGTTGGTTTTCTCTCCATGACTGTCCCCATCATTCAGACCGAGATCGCGGCACCACATGCCAGAGGTATGATGGTCGGCATCGAGTATACTTGCCTCATCGCGGGATACATGCTGTCGTGCTGGGTCGACTACGGCTTTCATTTCATGCTCCCAGAACCCATGTCGTGGCAGGGTCCGTTCATTCATTCAGATTCTCCTCTCGGCAATCCTCCTGCTCATGTCGTTCTTCCTCCCTGAGACTCCTCGGTGGCTGGCCAAGAACGGATTTATGCAGGAGAGCCTTCAGACAGTTGCAGATTTGCATTCCAACGGCGACACGGAAGCAGAGCATGTCCAGCAAGTCTTCCTGGAGATTCAAGAGGCGGTCGTTTATGAGGCGGAACTAGGGAAGTCGAGCTGGCGCGTGAGTGCTACCAGCGACCCCGGAAACAGGCGAGATGGCGAGCTGACAATATCATCAGGAAATGTTCACCCGATACAGGAAGCGTACCATCGTCGGTATCACCGTCCAAATGTTTGCACAACTCAACGGAATCAACATCATCTCCTTCTACCTTCCCAGCACACTGGCCTCGGCCGGATTCGACGACAGGAAATCGCTCCTGTACACTGCCGCCAACGCGCTTCCTTACACTGCCGCTACGGTTGTTACCTGGTGGCTAGCCGACAGATGGGGCCGCAAACCTCTCCTCATCCTCGGAGGCGTGGCCATGGCAGTACTGCTAGGTATCGTCTGCGCCTTCACCGAAGCAAGCATGGCCGTCACCACGAAAGCGAACGCCAGTACGCCTTCGTCATGCTCTACAACATCGTGTATGGCTTCACCTGGGGTCCGATGCCCTGGCTCCTCCCGCTGAGATCTTCCCGCTCCGAGGCCGCAGCAAGGGCATGGCTCTCGCCACCACCTCCAACTGGATCTTCAACTTCATCATTGGCATGGTGTCTCCGGACGCTTTCGCGGGCATCGGTGCTACTTTTATCTGATCATTGCGGGTTTCTGTCTCTTCTCAGCGGGCCTGGCTCATTTCTATTACGTTGAGACGGCAAACCATACGCTGGAAGAGATTGCAGTCGCCTTTGGTGACAAGGCATTTGCGGACGGTGACGAGGAGGTCATGGAAAGTGCTAAGGAGGGGGGAAAGACGATACATAATGAGGTTTGAGCGGAGCATCTATTGAGCAGAGAGCACTTGATGTAACACCAGGGCCAAGGACCAGGTCGGAATTCATTTCCATTGTCGCTTCAGGCTTCCACTGTATGAGTGAGTGCATGTCATGAAGCGCCGTGTAGTCACCGTCCTTCATACCGGGTGTCAGTCACGTAATTACACAGCTCTTTCTATGGAGAAGCGACCCGAGTCCGAGGACTCAAACAGAACGACAGCCTAATCCCACTGTCCTCAACCCGACAAACATCACCCACATTGTGCCATGCCGAGTAAATACGCTTCAACCGCCGAGGAGAGAAATGGCCATCAAGCCGGCTTATTAATCATATCACTAACACACGAGTACCCGCAGAGACAAGGGCAGAAGAGTGAGGACGCAAACCAGAAAAGGAGGACGTCGTACGGGCTTGGGGAGACCCAGATCCATTTTAGGAATGTAGCAGTCGATGTGTGATAGTTGCCCTTTTAGGTTAAGCCCGCCGGCAATAAATTGTGTGTGTAAATGGGACACCATGTACTGATGAAATCCGATATACCCTGTCTAATTATCGTGCCCTCTAATTCCTTTTCAAAGAGCTTGCGATTTCGCTCACGCCTACATGTCCCACATCAACCAACAGACATGCGGCCGTCCTGTTAGCTTAATTCGCGACATGCACGAAGAAGCCGGGCCGGTTGAGGCTAAGCCAGTTGATACTTCTGAAGATGGGGAATCCACCGATACCGGCAGTTGTATTACGAGCTTCAAAAAAAGGGAATGGTGGCATTTGAAGATTGTGGTTAATCTCTGGACGAGAAAAACAGGGTGTGTCGAGAAGTGGGTGCTTTGACACTAACGAGGGAAGAAGAGCTGGTGGTTTGCTTACCAGCCTCTCCTCCTTTCCTTTCAGTTGGAAGAGTCGAATAAGCTTTGCCAAGACAACCGAACAAGGTCTCATGCATATTGCGTACAGTAATTATCCAGGCAGGGGTGAGATGCACCGCCTGGTTTGCCAGGTCTTGTTGGGGCCGAGTTCCCGGTGTAACCTCGCCGCCAATTAATGTTTATGACGCTGTCCAGGGCAGCAGGAGAGCCAACAACTTCAGCTGTCACAATATGAATGAATTCCCCAGCTTAGTACGCCCCTCAGGTCAGCAATTCAATCCAGGAATTAGCACCGGCCAAAGTGTGTGCCTCGAACTCGGGCCGCAAAGCCGCCCTCCGTCACTCGCCCGCGTCACACAAAACGAGACCATGGATGTGGCGCGTCGTCGGGCGGTTCAAGCCCTTTAATTGTCCTGTCTTGGGCGCTCGATATTGCTGGTCATCGGCGTCTTAAATTTTTGCAAGATTGCCAGTTCCCGCGGCGGCATGCCCTTTTCCGTACTACGGCGCCCATCACCACCCTCTGGACTCTTTTCAGCATCCTTTACTCTCGATGCCCTCGGGGTCCTCTCTTCGTGCTTGCTCCAGTGAGAGCACACGCAGAATGCCGTCTGGAACCGCATAGGGAAAGGCCATCGGCATTCGCAGGCTCTCATTCTCGCGGAAGCCCGGATTCACGTCGCCTACCTCGCCGTAGCCGCTGCGTGTGACGCCGTGGCCGACCGCCCGGGTAGAGTCCGTACGAACGGAGAATCCGCCTCAGGATCCCCACTACCCTCGAAACAATCCGCTTCTCGATGGGAGGCTGATCTATTTATTGGCTGTGGTATTGGCAACATTGTGTGCCATGGACGCTTGCATGTGCGGGGCATCACTGTTGTTGCTAAGGGTACTACCGACAAGCTGGAGGCTCCCGGTCACGAATGCTCCTGTCCAAGCTATACCCCTTGTTGATGTGGCCGAAGTTGCAGAACTCCCGGGTCAGCCGCAGACAGATGAGGATGATGCTGACGATCATCAAGACCAGCTCGATTTGTGCTACCGAAGACAGCAGGAGAGGCAGCAAGGATCTAGCACTGATGCCGTTCCCCCTAAGGGATGGCGTCGCGCAGCCACAAGGCTCATGCCAACCACATCCGCAGAAGAGACGCAACCGAGCCGGACCGCGGCGCTGGTAGTCCAGCTGGTTCGTCTCTGCATCTTGACACGTTCCCACGGCCTAGACACATGCGCATCGTGGGCAATCCAGTACTTATCGAGTTAGCTCATGGTCATCTCGCACTAGGTTTGCTAACAAACCTGTCCCTCCACGCTTTGTCTCCTGAGCCTAGTATATCCACTGGTCTGGCCGCCCGTCTCATCCGTATCGACCTTGCTGTCAGGTACCGCGTGCCCTTTCACAAGACCATCATCGGGAGGACGACTGTTGGTCACCGCGACAGTGGTAGCTGGTCTTGCTGGGGCTGACGTGCTTGACGCCTTGTCTCGCGGCGAGACAGGGGACCCGATTTTCCGGAATCGCGCCGGACTAGTATGTTTTCTGTTGTTCCATGTGTTCGCGGCGTCCGCCTTGTTGTCTCTTGCGAATCTAAAGTGGTGTAGATTCTTAGAGTCGCGTGATTGATCTTGGCTGATGAGCACGACCGCTACGTTGACCGTAATGAATATGATAATCAGAAGGCCGGAGTGCCGCTCTGATGACCTGACAAGTGTCTCTCGAGTCGATGTTGTCAATTCCGTGCCGATGGATGATACTGCAGCAGGGGAAAATGCAACTGTCTATCTGGAATGGAGAGCCTAAATAACGACTTAACAACACTGCAACAGCCCACGACGCTCATGAAATGGTCTCATTACCTCATACAGCAACGCTCATTTTCCAACACCCGTCTGCAGACGGGCACACCAAGGTATTCTTTTCGGGGCGACCACCTCGAAGAGTCCCAACACTAAAAAAGAAGCACGCAGCTGACCTCGCATCCCGTGTCTTCTACTGATCCTCCTTCTTCTCCTCTCCTGTGACGCCGGTCACTGCATCCTGCGCACCCTCGATTGCCTTCTGCGCCACGCCCGCCACTCCCTCGGCGGCATTCTTCAGTGCCAGCTTCGCCGAGGTCTGCTTGCCCTCCTCCGCGGCGCTAATGCGGCTGAGTTCGACGACGAAACTCTTCCCCCACCAGGCGCTCGTGTACTTAAAGACGTAGCGCTCTAACTTGCGGAAGTTCGCCTCGCGCTGCTCGGGCGACATGGTGACGGCGTCGTGAATGGCGTTGGCCAGCTCCTCCGTGTTCCACGGGTTGACGATGGGCTGCCATTCAGGCTCTGTGCGGCTCCCGTAAACTCCGACAGAATCATGACGCCGTGCCGCTCGCGCTGCGTGGCGATGTACTCGTATGAGACCAGGTTCATGCCGTCACGCGTTGAGCTGACCAGGCACACGTCCGAGACGGCGTAGAGCGCCGTGAGCTCGTCGAACGTCACCGACTGGTGCAGGAAGTGGATTGGCATGAACTCGATGGTGCCGAACCGCCCGTTGATGCGGCCCACCAGCTCGTTGACCACGGCGCGCAGGTTCTGGTACTCTTCGACGTCTTGCCGGCTGGGCACGGCGACTTGGACGAGGACGATCTTGCCGATCCATTCGGGATGTTCCGTCAAGAACACCTCCAGGGCGTGCAGCTTCTGCGGACACCTTTGATGTAGTCGAGGCGGTCGACGCCGACGATCAACTTTACACCCTCAAACTTGCGTTTGAGGACCTTGATGCGGTTTTGAACGCTCTCCTTCTTGAGGCCTTCGACGAACTTTTCGGGGTCGATGCCGATGGGAAAGGCGCCGACCGTAACGAACCTGCCATGCCACTCGACGCCGTTGGGTGTGGTCGTGGTTCCGCTAGCGGAGTCAGCCATCGTTACATGCCTGCGTGCAAAGCGTAATACACTCACAGTATCCTCGAGCAACTGCTCAGGAAGTGTCTCGCGTAGTCGTATGTGTGGAAGCCAATGAGATCGCAGTCCAAGACGCCCAACAACAGCTGCTCTCGCACGGGCAGGATGCGGTAGATCTCGCTACTAGGGAAGGGAGTGTGGAGGAAGAAGCCAATCTTGACATTCTTCTTGGAGTTCCCGAGCTCTTCCCGCAGCATCTGCGGAGCAGCATAAGGTGGTAGTCGTGCACCCAGACCCGGTCGTTATCCTGCACGTCCTTGGCAACCTCCTGGGCGAACAGCCGATTCACCTCGCGGTATGCGGCCCACGCCGACTCGTCGAATGTAATCTCGCCGGGGTGGTAGTGAAAGAGGGGCCAGAGGATCGAGTCTGACGCAACGAGTGGTTAGCAAGGAGATGGGATGAAGAGGGGAAGCTGTGCAACATACTGGAAAATCCGTTGTAGTGGCGGTCCGCGAGCTCGTCATCAACAAAGATGGGAATCGCATTATGTTGCTCCTTCAACTGCTGCTTCATAGACTGCGCCTCGGCCTCTGGCACCTCGAGACCAGGCCATCCGTACCATTGGAAACTCGTCGTCTTGGACAACCCACTCAGGCCCGTAACCAGGCCGCCCGAGGACATAGAGAAGGAGTAGGAACCATCGTCTGTGCGTTTGATGGTGATGGGCAGGCGGTTCGAGACGAGGAGCAACCTGCCCGAGGAGGGGTCTTGGTCGTCGACGACACCGGGCATGGTGGCTCTGGCGGACTAAAGGTGAGATCGAGAGGGGCCAGGCAGCGCTCAGATGCACAGGTGGTGAGAATTAGGGATTCGCTGTAACCAGCTCGGCCGGGCGCGTTGCGTGGTGTCGCGGGATGCGAAGGCGTGGAGAGAAGCGTGTGCCGATGGCTAGGAATGGGATGTTGTTTCTCGAGGATTCGGCGCTTGGGGGCTGGCCGCGCTCTGCGGTGACGTTATGAATGGGGAATTCCAGAACCAAGCTTGGAACACTGTTGGCAGAATGGCGGGGCAGCGGCCAGGCAGAGCGGGGTAAGTCCTTCCACCAGACGGCCGTAACAGCTTTGGTGGGCCCGTCTTGTCAATTGGGCCGATCAGCGTGGCAGCGTGAACGAGGACGATTGCCAAAACTCCGATGGTCTCTAGGTCAAACAGAGTGAGGAATTGACGGAACAGGTGAATTAACATATGGGATTCCAGGACACGCCCGATCGGAGGAAGAGGAAAGAGGTCAGCGTCGACTTGGGCCTCAACGACGTAATTTTAGATCGCCGGACAGGGATGCCAGGGTTGGGTCTGCCCTGCCCTGCCCTCTGCCTACTGCAAACCGCCAGAAACATCACGATAAAATCCCGGCCAAGACCCTCCTTCCTCCCATTTCATTTCGTTCCGCTATCATCTCTGCAATCCATTCGCGAGCGCAGAGAAATGGCGCACACTGCACGCCATTCAAGGTTGCATGCATGACTGCGCCGAGCCGAAGGAGAGGCCGCTGCGAGGTTTTTTTCAAGTTGGGCTTTTGGCTGCCCATGCTTCTTTCCCTCCGCAGCTGACTAAGCAGTCAGCTCAAAGAACTTCGACCAATCCAAATAGGGCACTAGACCACGCCGAGAGCGCCCAGAATTGTCGTTTCCGGGAAAGCCGCGAGAGGCCTTTTTTCTTGCTTGCTTTACTTCCCCCGTCGATGTTCGATTTTAGCCGATCTCGAAGTCAAGACAAAGACCATCCCTGAGCAATCGCGGCCCAATGAGCTCGGCACAACCCACCATAGCATGCCTGCCAAAGCCCTCTTTCCCGGGCCGAAATGCCAGCAGCTGCCTCGTCGAGACTCGGCTTCAAAGATTCGTGAGTTCATCAGTAACGTTATTGGTTGCCCGGTTGACTTGTGTTTCCTGTTGTCTCCCGCTGACACACTACGGCCTGAGCTCAGAGCAGCAGCCTGATTCCAATCCTCTCTTACCTCCCTTCCCTCTCTGCTACAGTTTAATTCACAATATTGCCTTTTCTTTTTCCTTTTTTCTATTTGTTTATGTGGGATTGATGCTTGTGGCTCTTGGCAACCAACACGGAGGCTCTCCTGGTACAGTCGATGGTGCGTCTCGGCCATCTTGTTCTCCGCAGCGAGAAATCAACCCCTGGAGACAGCCTACAACGGGCTGCAGCAGGCCGTATCCTGTCCTAGTATTGAAGATCTGTTCAGAAGCAATCTTTTCCAATCTACGCAATCTGAAGGAGACGAGCACACACTGTGTCCGGCAGCTCCACGCTCAACAGGCCGCGATCAGCATCCCAATCCACCTTCGTCTCGAACCTTGCCGGATACAACACGGCCGCCTTACTCCCCATCCTCCCCCTTAGCGCCTGCACGGGCAACTCCATCCTCCTCTTCCCTCCCCTCCGCCAAACCGCAAGCAGCACCTCATCCTCCTGTGTAACCAACCCCAACGCCAACCACTCATCCCTCCACTTTGGCAACCCCAACGGCCACACCGCATACGCCGTCTTCACCTTGTCCCTAATCCCCTCATAAACTCTCATCCCCTCCTCACCAGTTCCAGCTGCCCCTCACTGATCTTATCCAACCTCCCACTCAGGTAAACCCGACCAAGCAAGCTATTCACCACCGTCACGCATTGATCTCATCACTCCACTCTGCCTGCGGATACGCCCACGTGGCGCTCTGCTCGGGCGTCACCGCCGTCGGCAGCGCGGCCGCAATCGCTGCGTACAGCACGGGGTCTTGCTGGTCGCTGGTCGACTGGATCGGATGAACCGCCAGCATGGCGTAGTCCATGCGCTGCGCGCCGCTGGAGCCCGTCTCGATGACGAGCCCGGGTAGCGGTCGAGGAGGGAGCGCACCCACGCGAGGTAGGCGCGTTGGTGGTCGAGGTGGCTGCGCACGGGGAGGAGGAGGAGGAGGAGGCACCGTCAATGTCAGTGCCCTGCAGGACTTCGATGTTGTAATCGAACTTGAAATACCCCACGCCGTAGTTGACCACCAGGTTGTGCACGACGCTGTCCATCCACTCACGGACAGCCGGGTGGCGGGTAGTTGAGCTGGAAGCGACCCTTTCGACGACACGCCGGCCGTTCTCGTGGAAGAAGGCTTCGTTGGGCAGGCGGTCGCCGACTGTGCTGGCGGACGCCGACGACCTCTGCTGCGGATTTTGTCGAGAGCGCCTTGAAGCCCGAGGGAAAGCGCTTGGTCGAGGGCTCCCACAGCCCGACGTCGTCCCACCAGTTGCTGTCGTCGGCGTACCACCCGGCGTCGATGACGAAATACTCTGCGCCGGACTTAGCGACCGGGTCGATCAGGGCGCTGATTTTTTCCTCGTCGGGATCGCCCACGAGACAGTTCATGTAGTCGTTGAAGACGATTGGGACTTTGTGCATGTCAGGGTGGGGACGGCGAATCTGGCGCCGGTAGTCGGTCAACGCGGCGAAGGCGGCCTCGATGCCATCATTCACGCGGCACACTGCAACTGGGACGGTGGTGAAGCTCTCCCCCGGGCGAAGCTGCTTCTTCCACCCGTGCTCAACGGCATTCGGCCCGCCGGCGGTGAGGTACACGTCGTCCTTGAATCGCCCAGCTCCCAGATCCACGAGCCGCTGGACTCGACCTGCCACAGCCAGACGTCGGTGTCATCATTTGATTTGAGCACGCCCATGGGGAGGTAGGAGCCGGTGGAAAAGCAACCGCGGCTGCCGATGCGGAAGGTGGCTTGCGACGATATGTGGCCGTCTGGCAGCTCGCAGATGCCATTGTTGTCGACGCCGAGGTCGGGGAAAGTGTGCTCGGTCCATTGGGCCTCGCGGAACCAGGTATTGGTTGCGTAGAGGACAATGTAATCACCAAATGGGTCGGTTGAGTTGGACCCCAGGCCGCCGATAGTGACAGAGGCGAGTTGCGTGACGACCACATCCGAGTTGGAGGAGAGGTTGGTCACTATCGCCTCAGATTGATGACGGGGATGCTGCCGCAGATAGTGAGGCGGACAGTGACTGAGACCTCGGAGGTCCGGTCACGGCTTGTGACCTCAAAGTTGTCAGTGTTGGAGCTCTCGTCCTTGCGGATCGCATGGCCCTGGTATTGCAACCGCGAGGAGAGGCACCCGCCAATGGCGGCTTTGGATGTCTTGATTCTGAGCGTGTTGCCTTCGCCGGCGAGCCGAATACTGACAAGAGGCAGTTCAGAATGACTTGAAGAGTCTCGAGTCGGAAGATGGCAGGGCTTCAGTGCCAGCAGGAAGGATATGCCTGAGACAGAACACTCCCTCTGCGTTCACCACGAAGTCAATGGTGAGGGCACCGGTGCGCCATTGGATGGTCTGAAATGGCTCATCCATGGTTCAATCCGACTGCTAGAGGAAGTCGCGTTTGGAAGCAGAAGTTGGGCGTGCGGTCTGACTGTCTGAGACACTCTTTGGTAATGTCGGCTGGTGACTTGGTAACATTCGCAGCGTAGAGTTGACGAGATGGCGAACACACAAAGGTCGAACTGATCGAATGATACTCGGCAATTGGCCTGTTGAAGGACCTAAGTTCAGAAGCATGGTTCAGAGCCAGCCCATCACCCAGTCCCCGAATTATTCCTTATTCTCCACGTTTTCCAGGTTGTTTCTCGCATAAAGCCATGTGGTTAATTCAGGAGAAGCTGAAGATGGAGGTCTGGTTGGCGGTCTGGTACAGTGCTCGTGGAGGTGGGGCGACGCAGTTCCGATTGTCGCAGCTCCTGCAGCTCACACAAGTCTTCGGCAGATGATCCGGCAATTACGATGTCTTGAACAGCGAGCTGGTGAGATCCGATCCGAACTGAGATGTTGGTCGACTAATCCCCCATCGCCATAGGTCACATCCCATCGCATGGCCCACCTTCCGGGCGACCTCGAACCAACATCAGCACCTGTACGTTGGCGAGGCGCTTTCAACCAATGCATGCACTCTGTGTGGGATCAAGCGTGGAGTTCCTGAAGGATGGGCCGGACTTGCTCATTGCCCAGACACCCTCCACCTCGCCGCCCGAACTTTCGCTTTTGAGCTTCCATTCCAACCAACTCGACAAATTGAAATCAACATTGAATCAGCAGGTGGCCCCGGCCTTCTGCGATTTGTCCGAGGAAGATGTTGAGCAAAGATGAAGCAAGAGAGGCCGTAATGGCCATCGCAAAGCGAAATGGATTTGTCGAGGCCGAGGTCTGGGACCGTTTGGAATCATGGGATCCGGACACCCGGCGCAAACTCGAGGAGGTCGTTCGGACCCTGTAAAGCACCGCGGCACATTCGATCAAAACGTAGGCAAACGCTCGGCTTTCAAAATCTCGGCCATGCTGACTCGACTCACGATTGCAGCCTGGCCAAAAATATCTACGGCAGCGGTGCCTGCCCGCTTCGCATTCGAACTGCTCCAGAACGCCGATGACAACCAGTTCAAGCGTGCCAGAGAGACCGGGGCATTACCCTCCTTCGCCTTCGAAGTTCATCCTCGGCATATTGTTGTCGAATGCAACGAGGACGGCTTTTCCAAGAACGACCTGGAGGCCATCTGTACCGTCGGGAAGAGCACCAAGTCAGCGAAATACGGCTACATTGGCGCAAAAGGCATTGGCTTCAAGTCTGTGTTCATCGCTGCCTGGAAAGTGTATATCCAGTCGGGGCATTTTTCTTTTCGTTTCGAGCACGACAAGGGCGACCCGGGTTTAGGTATGGTCACACCAATTTGGCAAGACGCAGCGAAGAGCTTCCCAGTCCCCTGACCCGGATGACACACTACTTGCACGGTAAGGGCGACCCAAGCGAGTTTGAACACCTTCGAGGTATTATCTTTGAGCAGCTAAGCGCCATCCAGCCAACCTGTCTGCTTTTTCTCCAGAATCTCAAGCAGATACGTGTTGCCTTCTATGGCGAGGATGGGCAGCTGGAACACGCCCGAAAATTCCGCCGCGGTGATGGTGATCACCACAGTGTCTTTCTAGAGACTGTCATGACCGATGGTCGTGGTGAGGAAACAATGGAAAGGAGGCATTACCACATGACGAGGTATCTTGCAAGAAATCTGGCGACAAGTGAGAACCGCGACTTGCCAGATGCAAATGATTCCCCCGAGGCCTCATCGACGGCAGAAGTTGTCCTACTTTCCTCTCACCGAATGTTCGCAGCCGATTATCGAGCGGCAGGAGCTGTTTGCATTCTTGCCTGCGAGAGAGTCGCCTTTCAAAGTAAGCTCCGTCCACACAACTGCTGGCGTTTCGTAAAGTGCGTGCCCGTGACAGGGGCTGACGACTGGCAGTTCCTGGTACACTCCGACTTCGACACGACTGCGAGTAGGCAGGATATTAACACCACATCGAAGCGGAACATTGATCTATTGAAGGGGATCGCTGCCGCATTGTCCAGGCCGTTTTGCAATTTTGCGAGCATGGTACTCTGTGCTACAGCTGGCCCCAGTTTCTCCCAGGACCAGATGATACTGGCGTATTCTGGTCGAAAGTCACCGAGATGATCAAACGCTTCTCGATGCCACTCCTGTCCTGAGATCGAGCATCGGAGCGACTCTCGCAAGATCCGGGATGTCCTGATCCTCACCAACGGCGCTCGGGACGAGCGCGGAGAACCCCTCCTTGATGACCGTGACACAGACCCTTTCCTGTCCGATGGATACACACGCGAGTTCTACACGCCGCTTAGGCAGTACGGTCTACGGCCCTTGAGCCTCGACACGTTCCTAGACATGCTGGCCGCCGACCTCCAACGCCCTGATTCAAGGATGAAATCAGACTCGACCAGCCAGGAATGGCACTCTGCTGTTGCGCGACTCCTCTCCAGGTGCTTCACGACCAACTTGCCAAGAATGGTCGAAAGGCTGAACATGGTGCCTCTTCTTCCTCTGAGACACGGATATTGGGTCACCGCGAAGGGCAGACCGTTTTACCTACCGGAGATGCAAGGGATCCCGATCCCGCCGGGTGTAGACTTCAGCGTCTTGGACCCTGCGGCGGTTGCGAATGCCGAGCGTAAACAGCTCTTTCTCCACTTGGGAGCTCGAGAGGCACAAATTGCGAGAGTCCGAGCGTCAGTTCTTGCGAATTATCAGTCGTCCGATTCCCAGGTCGACGTCGTCAACTCCAGGGCCCACCTGCACTTTCTCTACCTTACACACGAACCGAACCAGGACCGAGGCGAGTTGAGACAGATTTACCTGCACACGCATATTACAAGCGTAGTCGGGAATCCTCGTGATGAGGACTTCTATCGCCAGGAGATCTCCGCTACGGCCCCGAACACCTCCTGCAACCGACAGCTGAGGCGCCGGGGTTACAGGTCCTCTTTGTGAACGCAGCGTATCTAGTGGATCCTCCGCACTTGCCCGCTCCGTCGCACCCAACCTGGCAAGCCTGGCTATGCGGCTTTGTCGGCGTTCGTGAGCGACTTCGGCTCGTGTCCCCCGTTGGAGATTCGCTCTCTGAGGCCGCCACTTATGTCGCTACCCCCACCACCCGAACGAGTTTCTCGGATTTTTGAAGTACCTTTGTCAGTATGAAGGATCAAAAATAAGCAACAGCACGATCCTGAAGCAGGAACTAAGTCAAATCTCAGCAGAGCTCCTCTGCGGTGGTGAAGCACGATTTCCGGACGTGCCACTTGACGAGACATGGCTTCCGCTCCAGAATCTCAAACAAGAGCGTCTGCGGTATATGAAGCATACAGAGCCTTTTCCTTTCCTTGATCTTGGAGAGACGACATCCGAAGAAGAACTCAACACGCAGTGGATGTTCCTACACTGGCATCTTTCTGTGGGGAAGGACGACGGTGTGAAATTCTTTCTCGAGATGGCCTACTGGATCAGTGATGCCAACCCGGAGTGCCCACCAGCAAGCGCTTCTCAAAGGTTGTTTGGACCTGTACGCCATGATTGATGCCAAATATCAGGTCGCAACCAATCAGCAATTTGCAAAGGAGTTGATAAGGTACTCGCAACCAGTTCGTCCGGATCCTTCCAGGGCCGTACTATTACTTTGGATGTCCAAGCTAAGATTGACGTTCCAGGTGCTATTTCCTTGATACCGACATCTTCATCCCCGCAACTGACGGAAAAGAAGCCCAGTGGGCTCAAATACATGAATGCTTGTGGATGCCCCTGCAGGTATCGTTTTGAAGTATCCCTTGTTGCATCTTTATGGGAATGTGCTCGGAACACCGCCGGACCAGATAAGATACCTCGCACACCTTTTCCAGGACTTGCTTCGGTGCCAGAGGCTTCCTGGAAGGACATTACAGCGGAGTTGGAACACTTGAAAGCCAAAAACTACGACAACCTTGACTGCATCAGGGATCTCTACTCGTACCTCGATGGCTTGCAAATTGTAGCTTTTGCTGAAGAGCTAAGGTGTGTTCCTTTGTCTCTCTCTCTCCACTTTCTCAGAAGCTAACGCCACAGTATTAGTCAGGAGTTTGAAGACAAGGGGTTCATCTTTGCCATTAAGAATGGTCTGTCTGGATGGTACAAGACATCTGAGTGCTTGTGGTCGAGCACTACGGAGATCAGAGGAAGGGTTACCTTGAACGACGACTACGAAGATCTGAAAGACTTCTTCGTCGACAGATTGGGGGTCAGCACGCTCACCCTGCAGATGGTATTCGACGAACTCCTGCGCACAACCCCCCGGACACCGGTGCGCGAGGTTAAGCACATGTTGTGGGCTTTCAACTCCCTCCTCCAGACCGAGCCAGTCAGGCCCCCGTCCAAACGTCTCCTCAAGGCTCGCATATTTCCAGTCAGATGTGGCGATGAGGCTCCGGTGCTAGAATCTACAAGGACGGACTTCGCCCTCATTGACCGAGAACACCTAGCCGAGAAATTCCGGGGCAAGATCAATGTGCTCGACTTCACTCTTGAACAAGTTCGGCAATTGCAGCCTTTCATTGAGTGGGCAGGCCTCCAGCCACGTTTACTTGTCGGTGGCCATCAAACAAATCACTTCACGGCCCCCGGAGGGCGGCAGGACGCGTCCCATCTCCGTACCAGACCGCAATCTCAAATGGAAGGCACACGCTCTCCTCCGGTAAATCTGCCCCTACCTGCCATGATCCAGTGGTATTCCTTAGACGGTCATTGACTACGTCTTAGAATTGCCACCAAGTTCAACAGCCCGCGATACCAAGCCGACGCAGCTACATTGTACCGACTACTCCGCACTGCCGAGGTCGTTGAGACGGATGGTATTCATTCCGCTTTGACGATCTCCCAGAATGGGAAAGAAATCGGAGTGCTAGAGGAGGCTGGCGACCTGCACATCGAAGACAACCCGCAATCTAGGCTCAAAATCTATGTTCCAATGGACGAGATATCGCAAGACGTCTGTTTCGCCTCATCATTGCCTCTGAGCCTGGCAGAATGGCTTATGCGGGACCCAAACGCGAAAACACCTGAAAAAGTTGTCGAGGGTGCAGTGACTTCCCTCACTGCACTGCTTGGTGCCAGGCTTTCGGCTGTTGATCGGATCCTCGACCTTCAGGGTATCGTCCGAGTCGAAATTCCTGATGAAGATGACTCTGAACATAACGACAGCTCTGTCGACGATAATGAGGTTGTTGACGACGAGGATGCTGTTGACTCTGAGGCTGTTCAGGACGACGAGGCTGCTCATGGCGAGGACGCTGTTGACGACGACGACGCTCTTGAAGACGACCATGCTGTGCTGCAGAACCCAGGGACCCATGGCTCAATTACTAGTCCAAGCAACAGCGGTAGCATGACGCCAGCCGCAAGTGCCCTTCGGGAGACGCCGACTGCAGATCCCGGCTCGGACGGCCTGGACGTAACCGTGGAGCGGATCGCTGCTCGACAGACATTTAGCGCTACTCGCGCCTCCGTCTCGGCAGTACTTCTCCTACAGCCGGAGCCACATCCTCATACGCAGATGTCAAGCGAAGATAGGCACTACCGCAGACTCCTGGATAGAGTTGTCACCGCAGCTCGGAATGCCACTCTGCCAACACGAGGTGCATTCGACATGGATAGTCTTCGTAATGCGTTGCCAAGAGACGAGATCATCAGCTTTGATGGGCTTGACACCATGAACCGATTCCGATCAAGCAGTCAACTCGAGCGCGACAAGAAGATCGGTGCTGCTGGAGAGCTATACGTGAGCCACCCAGCGCGCATAATACGTACTACTACACTAGTATCAGTACAGTATAGTAGTATCCCCGTGACAGAACTGACACACTTCTCTAGGCTTTCGAATTGCTCTCGGGCCTCGATCCTGCTCTGCCAGCCTGGAGCCGCGCAAATTGGCAAAGCACAATACGGAAATACATCACTGTCCATCCTGACTACTCCGATATGGAGCCTTGGGACAGCAGGGAGACGGCCGACATTGTCTACGAGGATGCCGAGTCCGCCTTGACGGAATGGCTCATTGACTGTGACTATCTGGATAGAGAGCACTGGCAGGATGCTCGGCCGCGGTACTACATCGAAGTGAAGACGACCACGGGGCCTTCCGCCACCCCATTTTACATGAGCAAACGCCAGTTCGAGCTGGTAAGGATGGCTGTGATGACACCTTGAGGTGGATTGAGATTATTACTGACGAATCGTAGATGAGGACTGTTCACAGTGACGCAGAGGAACGTTCCAGGGTGTATTTGATTCTACGCTTGTATGGCCTTGAGAGCGAGAGGATCGGTATGCACGTGTATATTGACCCAGAACGCTTGAGGCAAGATGGGCAGCTTATATTTACGGGAGAGACATGGTCGGTAACTACTGGCGGTGGGTCAGATCTGAGGGATTGAGCAAGCCTCAGGCACGCCTAGGTGCCCAAGCTTTGCCTTGATGCACTCCAGCATCCGCCTGCACATGCTCTGTACGCGCCGCTTCTCCCCAAGGACCACCTGCTGTTAGAACATTAAATGCTAGCGGGCTTCGAAAGGCTGCAGAAAGTTGCAAAGACATGTCTGACCTGGTCAGCGACTGGGACACGTGACGATAACTTCCCTCCTCCGGCTGCTTTACCGATGGATAGAGATATATGACAAAACCAGTGAATGATAGAAAGCTCTCGGAAATGAAGTAGAGCATATAGAGGAGACGGGGTAAACAGGGAACTGACGGAACATACTCGGAAAACACCAACACGGAGCTCATTCAGCAGGAAGGAATGGAACGGAACCCCTTGGCTCTGAGGTATCACGCCAACATCACATCAACTCTAACTGTCACCTCTTGGCGCGGCAAGCCTTGACTGGCGCCTTTGCGGTCCCATGTCGACAGTTCCGTTTCCCTTTTTACACCGCGCGGCGGTGCTGTGGTGGTTTCGGAGCGGGACCGGCAAATAGTAATGCGAGCGCTGCGACGACGTGATTGTTGACGGACCTCGGGTACCTTAGGGGTGACTATGGATGGCGGGTGCACCGTGGAGGTACTCGCACGATCCTGCGGTTTTGCATCTGCGCCAGCACTGACGGGCCGCTCAGAGACTTGGGATTAGCATCACGTCTCAGACGCTTCGGAGGTGGTCTATCGTCGTGTGTGATACTGTCGCGACTGCGCTTTCCTGTCCGAGGTTTGGCACTAGTGCCTCCTGTTGCCAGGAAAGGTTGCTTTTTTCCGCCATGCTCCCGCCTTTACAAGTTTCCAGCGCTTCACTGTTTTCCACAGCTCTTGCGTCCCCCATTTGGGCTGCTCTCGGCAACATTACCCTGCTCCAGTTTGGCCGCAATCAGAGGTATCTGCTCTCGAATCCGGCGCAGTAATATGATCTGGCGCTCCACGTAGCGTTCGGCTTGCGGTAATTATTTGTGTTCACGAAAACTCGGTGATGAGGCGATTCCGTTTCCTGATCGCAGCAACATTGTGTTGCCGTGTCCTGCTTGCTCTCGCCCCTTCCCACACTCGCAGAGCAAGGCTCAGGACTTCTGGAACTCCTCGTTTAAATAGAAAGTCCCGAAGGCCTATGGGTCCAGTTCGAATCTAGACCAACAATGAGCTTTTCGCTTTGCTGAGGCCCTCGTGTCTCTTCAGAGTTTCTGTCCTTGAACTGGGTTTCCGGCCGAAGTCATCAGCTGTGCCTCGTCGCTGCACGGCCGTCTCGCTCCTTCAACCACCCCTCCCTCCAAGCCTCCTCTACTACTCTGTCCGTGGCCTCGCCTCCACTTGATCAACCCCAACCCTCATCGTAGACACTTGCACCTAAACGTCAATCAACATCCTAGGTAGTCATCATCGTCGCACCTGCCCATCTTTCTAGGCTGTTGCCCTTACCATTAAGCGAAGGCTACGTCACGTATTCCGCTCTCTTCTTTCCCTCTCTTCATTCCTTTCATCTTCTCTTCTTTCCTCTCTGTCCCGTTCAGGAACCCAAGTACCACTCACCCGGCCCACGCCGCTCTTCACTCACTCCTGGCAGTGTCCCGAGACCGATACCTTAGCGCGATACCCGAATACTGAAAGTGGCGGAACTACACCTGTGATTGCCTCCATGTGTTACATTGGGAGGCGCAAGCCTCTCGGCCAGAGCCGGGGTCTGGAAACCCCCGTTTTTCTGCATCTGCATCTATCACGGCCCGTCATTCTCGTTCCTGTCCGTGAGCTTCTGGAACACTCCCACACCAAAGAGGTAGAGGACGACACTTCAGGCAACCTCCCCTCCTCACAACCTATACCAGTTCCCTCGACCGGGCCCAAGGGGCGGCAAACCATGCTCCCTTGGGCACATCAAGACCGCTAAAAAAGCACGCTTGGCTGTCATACACGCCGGCGGTATTTTGGCATGTACGGCGATACGCGTCGTACTCGTTCATCGAAAACGTTTACCACCTTCTTGGCCGCACTTGTTCTGTGGGCGTTTGGATCCGTCTCGAAACAGAACAATGCCGGGATACTACAACAGCCGCCGGGGCTTATCACAACCGCTCATCCACAGTCACAAGACCAACAACACCTTCTGAATCCTCCTACGACACTAGTACTAGTAGCGGCACGAATCAGGCTGCAACACCTCAGTCCGCACCCAACCTGAACATCGACCATCATGACAACCGCTCAGCGAGCGTCGTCTCGTCATCCTCCATGGCAACGTCCTCCTTGCACCATCACGACGGCAACTTCCCCTCAGCATCGACGCATCGACGAAGAATGCCAAAGTTAATGCAGCTCGACCGGCCAATGGGACGAGCTCTTGCAGCACTTCATCCGTTCAGGCGACGGAATGCGGCTGTATCTAGAGGGAGTTGAGGATCTGTGCTTAGCTGAGGGACCGTCCCAGGTCTTGCGGGAGGCTGTTGCGGTGCTGTTGGAGCAGCCTATCGTTTGGACGGTGTCGGAGAGCTACGCAGCGTACTTGGAGGGGATGGTGCTCTGGGAGAAGGAGATGGGAAGTTGAGAGTCACCTCACGAAACCCCCCTCCTCGATGACCCAACCTCCGCCATCCTCATTCGCGCACAAATTCAGAGAGAATCTTACATAAACAGACACCAAACCACCTCACTTGATCAGCACAAGCTCCCAGAGCTGCGATGGTGGATCCTACAAGTACCGTAAGGTGTGGAGTGAAACCAGTGTTCTTCAAGCAACCCAGGGTTCTTGTCTCGAACCTGTCTCGGGCGATCGCCATCTCCAGCTTCCATGGCATGCGCTCCAACCAGGCTGCACAGTTCATGCAACAAAGTTTGCCGCTAAACTGCTGCTGGAAATGAATGCGACTTTTCAAGTACTGGCAAGTTCTAGTGAGAAGTCAGCTTCTCGCGGCAGGCAATCATCCGAGGGTGAAGGACATTTTGATTCGTGGGCCGCCCTGCATTTCTCTCCCTCATTCGATGCAAGTGCTCAGACTGATATCCGCTCGGACGTGAGGTTGGCGTTCTGGAAGGGTGGCGCGGAATTTCCGATGAGGCCAAAGTTATCGGGGCTTGGAGATCTACAGACTTGGGATGCCTGGAAGCCACATGTAGACAGGGCATCGAGAGATGCTGCTGTGTTTGGATCTGTTATCAGGGGTACCTCAATGCTTATGATGGGATATTTGGAGTGCTTTCCCAAGATGTCCCGAGACCTGAGAGACCACTTTGGTCAACAGTAAAGTGCCTTCCCTGCTCAAACATGGAGCGTCCAAAAGGTCGCATGTTCCTTACAATATGCGGCGTCATAGCCATATCACATTGGTCGGTCTCGACGCTCAACCAGTTCCACAGCTGAGAATGAGAACTTGGAGAATTGCTAGTACCAATCCTGGCAGAAGCCTTTCCAAGGAAGTGCCTTGCAAAAACACTGGCCTCGCACAAGCAACCGCACGTACTTGTAAGGGTTATGACCGAATCGAGGAACCCTGGAGCCCACACCACCGCCCTCACGACTCTGTGTGGGGTCATTAATTATGTCAGCCGCAGAGCCAAGTTGTCACCGCCCCCAAGTCGCCGACACAGGAGCACCAACCTCAGTTAGTGCATTGCCAGAGCGACAACACTAACAGGAGGATGCTGATGTCTGTGCCTGTATGGAAGTAGTCGTTGGCCCCGTCCGGCCTTATCACACAGGAGGAAGCGATTTGAGCGAGCGAAGATTGCCGAACAGGGGCATCAATCAGTTCTTCGGGTCGACCTGTCAAGCCAATGCAGCCGACAATGCCTGCACGGCCAGCGGCAGTTCTTCTCTTCCCGTCCCGCCGTCTTTCCGAGCCGTCTTCTGTATGTCCATCTTGACAGAAGCGAGAAGTGGGCTTGATTCGCGAGGTAGGTTTTCCACTCCTTCTGGGCAACGCAGCTCGGCGAGATGCACTCCTTCCTGAGTCAATATTTTCTGAACCCTTGCCCTTTCACAAGGAAGTGCACCAGGTTCCGGCCTGTCGGTGGCCGGGGCCAGCTCGATTGGGATCTCACTTGCGAGACCCTCGGACCCACCGCGCACGAATTGGGGGGCAATGACCGTGTCGGCGAGCGAGCTTCCGCAGTACCAATCTGGCAAGGCCATGTTCAGGGGGTCTTAGCCCGCGCTAGTACCTAGGGCTCGCCAGAAACTGCGCCAGGACGTCCAGGCGCCTGGGACGATGACCAATGGCGTCTGCCCCGCGGCACCGAGACATTTGCTGGCTACGAAATTCTCCTTGGGACGATTCTGGAGCTTCGCCCTCCCCTGCTTTCCCCGGACTTGAAGGGCAGACCTTCCAACAAACAACATCATAAAGCTGCATCAGCTCCATGAAATCCGGGGCATGTGGATTATCTCTTCCTTCCCCAGATTTTCATCCCCGGAGAATGAACCGAGACCGACGGCCAATACGGTCCATCTTGTGGTCCCTTATCCAGTAACCTTCAGCATTCATCTCCTGTCTCTTCTCACGTCCTTGGTTGATGAGACGTTGCAACGCACCATGCCAGGCCCACTCGGCTTGACCGGCCCCTCGGGCGGGATGCCGAGCACGTGGCCCTGCCGCCCGACGTCAACCTTGGGCCATATCTAAACCGTGTTATCTGGACATTGGCAGCTCTCGCAGCCCTGTTCCTGGGCCTCCGCATGTACTGCAAATTCTTGAGAAGCCGTCAGCTATGGGGGATGACTACTTCCTGATCGCCAGCTGGGTACGCTCCCCGCAACACCATGCGCGTGAATCCACTTGTGGATCCTCTTGGTTGACTGTTTAAAGGTTGCTCTCGTTGTCTCCGTCGCGCTGCAGACTGCAGGAAACCGCCTACGGCCTGGGCAGGCTTTTCGCCTATCTCAACCCCGAACAGGTCACCGCCGTCGCACTCTACTCCATCTGCGCCGGCTTCTGCTCCATCCTCGCGACATGCTGGAGCAAGACGTCATTCGCCATCTCCCTGCTGCGGATATCGAACGGCGGCGTGCGCGTGTTCGTCTGGTTCATCATCATCAGCACCAACTTGTGCTGGGTGCCAACGGCGCCATCCAATGGGCGCAGTGCTGGCCGATTCAAAAGCGGTGGCACTATGATATGGAGGGGTCATGTTGGCCCTCCGAGATCGTCCAGAACTTTAACACCTTCGTTGCTGGTAAGGCCGTGGACTCTAATACTATTTCCCAACAACCAGGGCCTGGAGCTGACAAGGAACGCGCGCAGCATTCTCGGGCTTTATGGATATCCTCCTGGCCCTCCTTCCGAGGAAGATTATCTGACCGTCGCCATCAACAAGAGAGAAAAGATCGGTGCGCTGGCAGCAATGAGCACTGGTGTGATGTAGGCCCAGCCCTCCACAACCTCCACACTCCTTCCGCATAGTTGACCTGAAACCCCCAAAGTTCCGGAGTCATGGCTTTCCTCAAGATCAAGACATTGTATGTCATCGGAAACGACAACGGTACGTCTGCTCTCGGTCCCCCACAAACCAGCCCACCGAAAAACTAGTATCTAACCGACCACTCCGTCGCCCGGCAAATAGTCACAACAGTCGATCTCTTCATCTTCGGTACCGCCGAGCCCGCCACCATCATCATGGCTGCGTCGATCCCCATCCTGCGCATGCTCATCCGCCCTCAGCCCAAGCCCAAGCCCGCGCGCTTCATCGAGCTCGACCGCCGCACCGCGACACTCAGCGAGAGACACCTACCCCCCTCATCCCAGGGCCGCGATCCGGAGGTTGAGTTCCATGAGAGGACGAGCAAGGACGCGAAGCACAACGCGGAGGAAGCGTGGTTGAAGGTCTCTCACCTTGAGCAAGCCCATTATTATCACGGAGTGAGGCGGATAGGGATTATGACGATGGATGGCGCTGACTTTTTGTGTTTTGTGCATTTTAGGATTCAGTGAAAGGACATGTTTCGGATTGTTGAGCGTTCAAGGGCTGGGTAAAATGGTTGGGTTCGGTTGTCTTTGCTTGTTCGGCGTACGATTATACCCGTATTTGAATACGATGGACTCAGGTTCACGCTGTGTGACTCGACGTTTTGTTTAACACGGATATAAGTCCTAAGTCCCAGCGGTCGATACAGGTACAACAGCAGACCATCGCGAAAGGTGGTGTAACGTCCAGGTCAGCAAGGCGTGTGTCCCGAGCCGTTCTTACCTAGCGTGAAGAAAAGAGGTGGGGGTGGGTTGGTTCTTTGCCCTACTGTCAACAGACCTAACTACCTCACTGGTGTACTAGACAGTTATGCCCAGCATTGGCAATACCATGATGAATGGTTACCACGGCACAACACCCTGTGGTCAGTCTTTGCAGGTCTGTTTTCATTAGGTTGGTTTCTGTTAGGCTGATATCCCGGTGGTACTAGTCATTCGTTACGCATTGCCAGACGGCATCAGTAGGGGAAAATACACCCTGTTCCTGCTAGGTAGTTTTCAAGGAGGCCAAGGATCCAGGGAGATAGTTGCCAGTCTCTCACTCGAAATGTTTTCAATGGCTGATATGCCTGCTCCAAGATGAGATGGAGCCGTTCTGGTTAGTTTCGGGCTGGACGTTCGGAGACTTCCAAGTTCCAGTTCTCAACACCGAGTCCAAGCAGTTTCAGTTGAGTTATATCAGGTAGCACGAATAAGCGTCTTCCT